>WJXA01000428.1:0-62155 GCA_014282245.1 Rhododendron simsii | reverse complement strand
GGATCCAATCAAAGTTGGACAAACACCTAAAGAGTGCAAAGCCCTACAATCCAAGGATGAAATGCCCGAACATTTAAGGTCCTTAATATGCCCAGATCAATCACATAAAACACAAAAAAGGCCAAATAATGCCCAGATATGAAAATATAAGCCCAAAACAGCCAAAACCCATACAAAGTAGTATGAGCCAAGCCCACCCAAAATGCCCAAAACCAAACCCTAACCCTAAACGACAGTCACCGCCACCCCCAGCTGCCGGCCGAATCCTCCGAGCAACCAAATCACCACCACCAGCAACCACCTAAACCTGACTGAGCCCAACCGCGGTCAAACCAAAGCTCGTCGCATGATCTCCACTTTGCTGTTAAGACAGAAA
This sequence comes from Rhododendron simsii, assembly GCA_014282245.1. Taxonomy (NCBI): domain Eukaryota; kingdom Viridiplantae; phylum Streptophyta; class Magnoliopsida; order Ericales; family Ericaceae; genus Rhododendron; species Rhododendron simsii. The sequence goes on along the minus strand of WJXA01000428.1, from coordinate 61,779 downwards.
CCAAGCATACCCAGGGGATCGAAATGGACGGCGGGAGACCATCGATCCGCACCTCCTTCAGCCGCAGAGCCACCCTCGCCGTTAAGCCCAACCGGTTCCACCCAACAGTGGAGACCGGTGGGCAGCTAGCGAGCTAGAGAGGAGGTGCATAAGAGAAAAAACGGCGGAAACAGAGGACAGGAGGGAGAGAGAAAAGGGTAGGGAGGTTGAGGACTAGGAAAGAAAAAAATGGATATATGTACATATATCTTTCTCAATGTAAAGAACGAAATTGCCTTGTGGCAGTGGCTGAACGTTGCAACAATGTTTAGTAACTAGGAGGTGGAAAGTACACAAGACTCAGTTGGAGGGCACCAAAAGGAATTTTATTTTGATTCTTCCAATCCCCGCTTCAATGATCTGAGCTATTCACGTTTGGAAAATTGTACTGATATCAATTAGTACACCTTAGTTATGGGATCAAAGATTTCGATTTAGTTTGCCAACCTATTTTTCCCTACATTAGCATTTTTTTTATAAATGCTAACCATTGATTTGCTTCATAAATCTTACGACTCTCCCCTTCCTCCCTCCTCTCAAACAATAGTAACTACACAGATGCTACTAAATAGATATCTCACGTTCAAAATTCATCTCTCTCTCTCATCTTCTTCTAGCTCTTCGCTCCCAAAACCAACGCCCCCCCCCCCCCCCCCCCCCCCCCAACATGATTTTCTTTGAGACCGACCACCCTTTGAGAACGAACACCCCTCTAGATCAGTTTTGGTCATGAATTCAATCAATGACTCCTCTTGCTCTCTCTGTCATTTCAATCACGACGCAAGTCTATTTCAAGCGCTTTCTCTCTCTCTCTTAAATACACACACTCCCAGCTGCCGACCGAATCCTCCGAGCAACCAAATCACCACCACCAGCAACCACCTAAACCTGACTGAGCCCAACCGCGGTCAAACCAAAGCTCGTCGCATGATCTCCACTTTGCTGTTAAGACAGAAACCAAGCATACCCAGGGGATCGAAATGGACGGCGGGAGACCATCGATCCGCACCTCCTTCAGCCGCAGAGCCACCCTCGCCGTTAAGCCCAACCGGTTCCACCCAACAGTGGTGAACAGCGGGCGGCAAGCGAGCTAGAGAGGAGGTGCATAAGAAAACAAACGGCGGAAACAGAGGACAGGAGGGAGAGAGAAACGGGTAGGGAGGTTGAGGACTAGGAAAGAAAAAAAATGGATATATGTACATATATCTTTCTCAAAGTAAAGAACGAAATTGCCTTGTGGCAGTGGCTGAACGCTGGAACAATGTTTAGTAACTAGGAGGTGGAAAGTACACAAGACTCAGTAGGAGGGCACCAAAAGGAATTTTATTTTGATTCTTCCAATCCCCGCTTCAATGATCTGAGCTATTCATGTTTGGAAAATTGTACTGATATCAATTAGTACACCTTAGTTATGGGATCAAAGATTTCGATTTAGTTTGCCAACCTAATTTTCCCTACATTAGCATTTTTTTTATAAATGCTAACCATTGATTTGCTTCATAAATCTTACGACTCTCCCTTCCTCCCTCCCTCTCAAACAATAGTAACTACACAGATGCTACTAAATAGATATCTCACGTTCAAAATTCATCTCTCTCTCTCATCTTCTTCTAGCTCTTCGCTCCCAAAACCAACGCCCCCCCCCCCCCCCCCCCCCCCCCAACATGATTTTCTTTGAGACCGACCACCCTTTGAGAACGAACACCCCTCTAGATCAGTTTTGGTCATGAATTCAATCAATGACTCCTCTTGCTCTCTCTGTCATTTCAATCACGACGCAAGTCTATTTCAAGCGCTTTCTCTCTCTCTCTTAAATACACACACTCCCAACGACAGCTGATTCGAAACCAGATTGACTCCATTTTTTTTCTCAGATTGCAAAGCTCCCACCATTGTCCAATCTGTAACAAAATTATCTACCTTTGGGTCGATGTTTGATTTTGCAATGACTTTTTCCCTTCCCCTTCTCCCCCCCCCCCCCCCCCCACCCCACAAAAAAAATTAAAAATTAAAAGAATAAAAATAAATAATAAATAAAATAATAATAATAATCAAACGTTCCATATTCTGTGTGTGTGCGCGCTTGTTTGGGCTGAATTAACTCAAATCAATCGACAAATAATTGTGTGCGGGCGTGCCAGAAAAGAAATAACTTCAAAGAAGAAATTACTCTTTTCACAATGATTTGAAACCACAAATTTAAATCAGGCAATTGTGTTATCCGTCCGATTACCTCAACTAAGAGGATTTTTCCTTAAGGTATCAACCAAATAAAAGATTGACGCGCTTCGAAATCAGAAAAGATGATTGAACACAAACAAACCTGAATCTAATCAAAGGTAAGTTTGTATACAAACACTCTTAAGATTCTATCAAGAATAATAAAGAAATGCAAGCACACTGAATTTAATCAAAAGCGAACTTGCAAACAACTATTCTTTGGTAAGAAAAAACTTAAAGGAAATAAGAAAACTTGAATTTAATCGAAAGTAATCTTACATGCAAATAAGCCTTCAACTTACAAAAAAGACCCTACTCTAAACTAAAAACTAATCTAAGATAGATCTCTGAGCAATCATTTTGTATGAATTGTCAGATGATATGGATTTTTTCGTGTGTCCTTCTCTTCACTTGCTTCTTCTATTTATAGACGCTGAATTTGCCTTCGACCCCCACGTCTTCGATTGATATCCACATTGGCCGTATAACTCGGCTGAGAGGGGTCTTCGAGCGGTTACCTTGTTATTTCTAGAATTCCTTCTTCCCCTGCTTGCTTCGATCATGGTATTCGTGGCTTCATACTTAAATAACGGTTTCCACTTCCAAGCAACGTGGGTTAGTGTTTGGCTCAGAATAATCCCCTGCAATCATGTCCACCATTCATTATAAACCAAACAGTAATGGTACCGTTCGATGTTTCCAAAGATCAATCAACGGTTTAAATCAAACTGCTTTTAAAACCATCCTTAATTATAGTCTAAACGCTGTCGGTTCCAATCAAAACGATACCGTATAGTACTAAAACAACATCACCATTAAACCCCGCAATCCTCTGTATCTCGGGCTCAATCAGGATGTGTTCTGATTGGTCAACACACTATTTGGTGCCACGTGTAACTTTCCTATTGGGTGGCAATTTTAGGATGTAAACACACCCCCCGCATTAACATTTTATTTATGCTAAATAAATGTTAATGGCACACGTTCTCTGCCCATATCCCTTCAACTTCGGATGCACGAAGCATGACAGGATTTCATTCCCATGCACGTCTATTGAGCTTCCCAAAGATAGCTACAATAATTTCCCTATAAATGGCAGTTAATGATAGGGTTTAACGAATTACATTACCCCTCATAAACCCTTTCGAATTCGAGTTTTCCTTCTTATCCCTTTCCTTTCAGCTTCGAAGAGGACAAGGACCACCAGGAAGCGTGGCCCTCAGGTTTCTTCCAGTGATGAAGAAACAGAGAGTGACACAGAGATACTGGCCCCAAGGGGTAAATTCCTTTCTCATTTATGATTCAGTATTCCCTTAAGAATAAGAGGATTTTACTGTAATTCTAATTCTTGAGTTCGAACCAGGTGAAATAAGACAGGTGAAGGAGACCCTCCCCTATGTGAGGAAAACAACTCCTCCCAAGAGGCCTGTTTCTCCAAAGAAGCCTTCCTCCCCAAAAGAGGTAAGTCAGTTTAAACTGCATACATTCTCATGTGTCTCCTGTGCTCGTGACTTGCTGTTAACTTCTTTGTAGGCTCAAGTTGTATCCCCTGTTGAGGCGTTGGACCTAGCTCTTGTTCCCTGCCCTCAACAAGAAGTGATAGAGCCCTTAATCCAAATGCCAGCAGATGCCCCTCACAAGGTATCCTTAGAATACTCGCCTTTCGAATTATGAAAGGATTTACTCTAACTTTCTTTTGTTTTTTACAGGCATCCCCTGTTCAAGCTCTTTCTATACAGAAAGACTTTGCTGCAAAGGATATTGACATACACACTTTGCTGTCATTCCTTACTGAGCCAACCTTTGCACAGGTACTGGCCAGTTTGGCTCCTTCGAAGACTCTGGGGCCACTTCCCATCCTTCAGGGAGACTTCCCCTTTACTCCCTTATCGGTTTCAGGGGAGGGACCTTTAAGGATGGACCCTACTTTGGCTTCGAAGAGCCATATTCTTAGAAATGCTGAGGATCAAGGCTCCAGTTTGGCCTCCTCCTCAGATCAGGTACTCTTGATACTTAATCATACCTTTCCTTTCTTGTTTTACATTCTACTTAACCTTAACTTATAATTCTTATGCAGGGAACAGGCATGGCCCTTTTCCCTGAAGATCATCCCACATCTTCCTCTGCTCCAATTGACTTGTCCTTAGTGGTTTTCGACATATCCCTCTTTAAGAGTCAATTGGAAAAATTTTGTAACCAGATTGCTGATCCCATCCTTCCTACCTCTTCGAATTCTCTCGAAAGCCTTCAACAACTTTTGAGCCCCTCCATGCCTTCTGACTTACCTTCCTTTAGAATTAAACATGTTCTATCAAAGGAAGAAGTTCTAATACTAAAAAGTTTTCTGAAATTTTTAAATCATTTAGGACTTCCTGCTTTGATTGATCATAGTTTAACTTATCACTTCGAGGTATGCTATCAGGCCTTGTCCCTTTCCCAAGGATTCCCTTCTTCAATCAACTTCACTCTTCAAAAGCACCTTAAACAATTTAGTGAATTGATTGCTTATAATCACTTCTTGTCTGAGAGCATTGGCACAACTATTGAGAAAACCAACAGATTGGAGGCCAAAGCACTTGAGACTGCTTCTCGTCTGTCCCTTTATCAAGCCCGAAGGGATAAACTTTCAGAACTTGACAAGAAGATGAAGTGGTTACAAGAAGAAATGAAGAAGGTCAGGGAAGAGATAGCTGAAGTTTCGAATGGCTTTCCAGAGCTTGAAGACGAGGCATTACGGGATGAATCAACGCTTCCACAGCTTATTCCTTCTCTTCGAGAGGAACAGAGAAGAAGAGCTGTCCATACTTCACTTTTGGATGCTAACTCTAATTCTCTTCGAGGGCTACTAACCACTATTCGTGATGTAATAAGCCTATTTTTGTAACTTCACGCAGCTTGTACTTTTTTTTATTTCGTTCAATTTTGGGATAAGTACAACTGTAATTAAGATCGACACTAGTTCCTATTTTCCTTTGCTTCACTGTGCCAACTCCTCACCTACCGTATCTTAAAGAGTCATAAATGACTATCTACTAGTATAAATAGAGGTCTCTGGGGAAAGAAAAACTCACAGATCATCTTCTTCACTTCTCCTTCCTGTAGTATCATCCAAACCAAACTTTCCAGTAAGGCTACAAGAAAAATAATCATCATGAAGCCTCATCCTGTATTTTCAAAGAAAAACTTCGGAACATAGCCACATCAGCCCTCATGATATGTCCTTTGAACCCTAAAGCCCTTAGGTATAGACACATCAGCACTCATGATGTGCCTGTACCGGGCTGTTGCTTCGAAGACAAGAATGGGCTTTGAGCTCTATCTCCCTACCAATGGAGCTTGTAAGGAGATAGAATCAAGTCCCCATGACGCTAGGGTTCAAGTCTTTGTATCTCAGTTGGTTGATCCCTAGAGATCCTCCACCATGGTATTATTAGGCCCTAGATAGGTTCCTCAATGTAACCTTCTGTGTAATTGTGATGAGTAAAGAAATTATTTACCAATGTATCAATCTTTATTCTAATGGCTTTGACCAATAAACTGGTTTTCTTAGCCGTCCCTTTCTATTTAATGTTATTAATGAAAACATGATAGCATGAAGGAAGATACAAACAGAAACCCTCCTTCCCATACTGTGCTCTTTTACTCCATGTCTATTTATTACTTTTGCTTCGAAGTGTGTTGATACTTCGAAAACTAATCTAGTGTAATTCCAATCGTTCCAACTAACTCATTTAATTCCAGTAGCTTTTTAGCCGTCTCCTCGTAAGTTGTAAAAGATCATATACTCTTGACGTATGATGCCTAACGCTCACAAACCCTTCACCTTCCAGGCTTTACGCGTCTGCAACCAATTTAATAATGGTAATAAATGAGACGGATTCCCTGTATTTCTTTGGGCTATAAATACACCTAGACGTCAATAGATCACAACATCTCTTTCAAACAAACAAATATGGCTGAGAACCACCCAAATCTTGCTGATCTCATGAGTCAATTGGCCAACCTGACTAACATGATCATGGAGCTGCAGAGGGACGTCCACGCTGAGTCCCAGGCCCTTCGAAGTGAGATCACTCAGCTTCGAAACCAGCTGGTGTGTGTGGAAACAGCTTCACGCCTCTGCTTGGCTAGGACCTGGGATGATCTTTCGACCATCTTCTCGGCCCATGAAGCAAAAAGTCCCCCAGAGGGAAGATCCTCTTGAAGATTCTCCTTTGGGACTATGAAGATCACCAATGGTCTTCATTTTTGCTTTTTTGAACCAGGGTTGGTCCCCTTTTTTTTTTGTTCAGACCCACTTGAGTCTGTTTTGTACTTAGACCTGCTTGGGTCTTTTCTCTTTTTTTTTTTTACTAATGAAATGAAACTTTTGCTTGGCTATTCTCGACTCTTTATAGCTTCGATTGGTAGTATGGTGACTTGTTTGTGTCTTCGAATGCTAATAAGGTAATTTTTGTAAAAAAACTTTTAGCATCAAACCACTCAACACTAAATCAGCCAATCAGAACCATCAATATGTAACCAAACTTATTTACACTACCTCTTGTGGAAGGACTCCCATATGGAAGGAACATAAGCTTTCAGATGTCTTCCGTTTATTTTCCTTCGATGAACATAACCATTCAAATTTCTCAAATGATAAGCTCCCCCTTTTAAAACCCTATGGATTTGAAAAGGCCCATTCCATGTTGGTGCCCATTTTCCTAATCCATCCTTTCTAACTCTCCTATCCCTGATAGGGAGGATAACTTTCCATACGAGGTCTCCTTCATCGAAGCTTCGAAGAGCCACTCTTTTGTTATAGCTTCTGGCTATTCTTGCTTTTTGTAGCATAATCTGGTTTAAGGCTTTTATTCTAGCCTCATCAATATCTTCCAATTCCATATGCATGGCCTGATGATAAGATCCTGTGTCTAAATCGTTTTGACATGCTACTCTCTGAGATCTTACAGTGATCTCCATGGGTAGCACAGCGTCATGCCCATATGTTAATGCAAATGGTGTGGTACCTGTACTAGTCCTTTTTGTATTCCTATATGCCCATAACACATCAAGTAACAGATCATGCCAAATTTCTGGGTTTTGATCCACCATTTTTTGGATCCCCTTCTTGATAATTTTATTAGTTGATTCTGCCTGACCATTGGACTGAGCATAATAAGTACTAGTATATATTAATGAAATTCCATGGTTCGTGGCGAAATCCTTCACCAATCCTCCTTCGAATATGGAACCATTGTCCACTGTTATCGTTTGGGGACTCCCGAACCTGTATATGATCCCCTTTATGAAATCTATTACGTGGGTTTGTTTGACCTCCTGATAAGCTTGGGCTTCTACCCATTTTGTGAAATAATCAGTAGCTACTAGGATGAATTTATGCTTTTCCAATGAAGGAGGATAAATCATCCCAATCATGTCCATAGCCCATCCCCTAAAGGGCCATGGTTTTATTACATATTGCAAATCTGTAACTGGCAAATGCTTGAGTGGACCTGTTTTTTGACAAGCTTGACACCCCTTTGCATAATCTATACAATCTTTGAGGATGGTAGGCCAATAATACCCATATCTCCTTATTAACCATCTCATTTTTATGCCAGCTTGATGTGCTCCACAGATTCCTTCATGCACTTCAGCCATTACTTTAAATGCATTTACCTTGCTCAAGCACTTCAAAAGAAGACCATCCATTCCTCTCTTGAATAACTCATTATTATACATTATATAGTTCATTGCTTTCAATTTGGTTGCCTTGTCTGCAACACTGTCTGGCTTTGTTAGATATTCAACCAATGCTTGCCTCCAATCAGCATTTCGATGAGTTAAAGCATCGACTTTTAATACTTCGAAGTCCATCAACCTATTGTGTAACATAGGCAGGGATTTCCTCAAAGTTAATTGACAAAATTCCTTTTCAACTTCTGATAAAACTTTGTAGCCAGACGCTCTTTGAGCTATTTCGTCAGCCTCTTCATTAAAGAACCTAGGAATATAAGTTAAAGTAAGCATATGGAATTGATCCATCAGTTTCTTAGCATGCTGATAATAAATTATCAGCGCTGGACTAGTACATTTAAACTGTCCATTTAGTTGGTTAATCACTAACTGAGAATCTCCAAAGATTTCAGCAACACTAACCCTTGATTTAAGTAAAATTTCTAGTCCAATAATCAATGCTTCATATTCTGCCTGGTTATTGGAACATTGTCCCTCACTGAGTCTAAAACCATATTTGGTTTTCAAGCCTTGGGGGGATTCCAGAATTATGCCCACTCCAGCCATCTGAATAGTTCTTGATCCATCGAACCATAATTTCCATGGCCTGATTTCAACTGTACTAGCCTCCAACGTTGTTGGTGCCTTGTACTCATTTGGATGATCGGCCAAAAAATTGGCCAATGCTTGGCCTTTTATCGATTTTTGAGGCACATACTCAAGACAAAATTCAATTAAAGACACTATCCATTTCCCAATCTTCCCACTAAGCACTGGTTTAGAAAGCATGTGCTTAATTACATCAGTTTGAGAAATAACATAAGTTATTCTAGGCAACATATAATGCCTGAGTTTCTTAGAAGTATAAAATAAAGCTAAATATAGTTTCTCTACTGCAGCATACTTGCATTCACAAGAGTTTAAAAACCTACTAAGATAATAAACTGCTCTTTCCTTGCCATCCTCATTGTCTTGAGCCAACAGAACACCTATTGAGTCTTGTGTTGTGGCTAAATACAAGCTTTACTGGCTTTCCTTCAATGGGAGGCGCCAATACAGGAGGGTTGGCTAAGTATCTTTTGATGGCTTCGAAGGCTTCATCATGCTCCTTTGACCACTTGAATTCCTCCCCTTCCTTCAGTTTCAACAAAGAAGAGAAAATTTTAGTTTTTCCTGCAGTATTAGATATAAATCTTCGAAGGAAATTTAATTGACCAAGAAACCTTTGCAACTCCTTCTTAGAAGAAGGTGGTTTAGCCTCAATGATGGCCTTAGCTTTGTTCTTGTCAACCTGTATTCCTTTACTGTGAACTAGATACCCTAAAAACTTCCCAGCTGATACTCCAAAAGCACATTTTTCTGGATTTAACTTCAGCTGATAGCGTTTCATTTGTTGGAATGTCTTTTCTAAGTGTTGTAGATGATCCTCATCAGAGTTTGACTTCACAATGATATCATCTATGTAACATTCCAGAAAAGTTCCCACTAAATCATGAAAAATAGTATTCATTGCTCTCTGATATGTGGCCCCAGCATTCTTTAGCCCAAATGGCATTTTAACCCATTCGAAGATGCCAATGTTACCTGGGCAGGCAAATGCTGTTTTATGCACATCTCCTTCTGCTATGCAGATTTGATTGTACCCTGAATGCCCATCTAAAATGGACAATATCTTGTGGCCAGCAGAACTGTCCACAAGTGTATCCACATTAGGCATTGGGTATTCATCCTTAGGAGTCGCAGTATTTAGGTTTCGAAAATCAACACAGATTCTGATAGTTCCATTCTTTTTAGGGACTGGAACTATATTAGATAGCCATTCAACATACCTGGCTGTTCTAATGAAGCCTGCATCTAGAAGCCTCTGCATTTCCTTTTTAACACCTGCAATAGTTTCTGGACTCATCTTCCTGGTTGGTTGTTTCACAGGTTTGAATTGTGGCTTGATAGGTAACCTATGCTCCACCAATCCCCTGTCCAAGCCAGGTAGTTCCTTGTAACTCCATGCAAAGCATTCCTTGTTTGCTTTCAATAGTGCCACCAATTCAGCTTTCATACCAGGTTCAAGCTGTTTATTAATAAGCACTGGATTGGGGTTTTGTGCATCTCCCAACCTTACTTCTTCCAACAGATCTTGTGATTCAACCCGTTCCTCAGAAGTGAGTTGGATTTCTTTCACATGAGGGTTATTGTTCTGCATAACCTCTTCCCATATGTTCTCTTCTTGGATCTTCTGTTCGATCCCCAGAGCAACATACTTTACTAAAGCCAATGAGTTGGCTTTTTCTTCAGCCTCTCTCTTGGATTTACATCCAAGCAGCATCATCTTTTGGGGTGTCTGATTCATAGTCAACAGCTTGTTTCAGCTTTGATTTCAGCTCTGCCAATTCCCCCAGTTCCATCTCGTTGGTTGGGTGGGTGGCTGCTTGGAGTAGTTCACTCAAAGGAACTACATCCGATTTGTACATTTCTGCTTCAGCAAAATTTGCCGTGGCACCAAATGGATGTGGATCAGCTTTGACTCCTTCAACACCCACTTCCTTGCCTTTGTCATACTTAACAATCATTAATTCCTGATGCATAGAGGAAGGAATACATCCGTTAACATGAATCCAGTCCCTTCCCAATAAAGCATTATATTTAGCATATGTGTCAACTACAAAGAAAACAGTATCAGTTTCTATTCCACCTACTGCCAATCTAATGGAAATGATTCCCCTGGCATGTTGGCTTTCCCCAGTAAATCCTGCAATGGATGTGCTGGTTGGAATCAATTTTGCTTTTCCTTTTCCTAACTTTTTCAAAGTTTGGAAAGGCAAAATGTTCACCGCAGCCCCATTATCCACCAAGATTCTGTTAAGTGGGACTCCATCAAAGTGTGCAGTGATATACAATGGACGCAAATGTTGTCTCATTGCATTAGTAGGTAGTTTAAATGGATATGAAATTTCCACATAATTTAAATCTATTACCAGGGGGTATTCGACGTCGGACATGGAATCTGACACGAAACAAGCACTTTCTTTTGAGCTTACCTCCAAACTTTCTTGATTCTGCTCAATTTCACGTACCAAGTTTTTACCCATCTCGATCTGAGATACTTCTTTCAAGTCACAGTCGTTGCATATGATATTTAACTCCTTATCACTCAGAGTTTCTTCAGAATTCTCTGGCTCGTTCAAGTTCGACCAAGCAGTATCTTGATCTTTGAACGTCTGACCATTTGAGAAGAAATCCATAGAGCTTGGATAAACCATATTAACTTGTACTTCTGGCTGATCTCCAAATTGGATTGTAGCCACTTCTTTGATTGGTTTAACTGCTTCGGTCTCCTCAGCACCCTTCTTTTCGAATTCTTGTGTGGATACCTCCATAGGGGAAAAGGTTCCTTCCATCCCCTGTTGTTCCACCACCATGGCCTCGAGCAAACCAGACTGATAACTAGCCAGCGAGTTAGGAGAAGGTGGATCAAGATCCTCTTCGAGCATAGCAGAGGCAACCTTTTCCAAAGTCTCCCTCTCGTGATACTGGGTTCGAAATTCCTCTGGGTCCCTTTCGATCCTGTCGAACCTTGGATTAGGTTTTGCTCGTCTGCCTGATTCTTCCCCCGTTGAAGATTCTCCTGACTGGAAGAGCGTATATTTCCTCTGGAGCTTTCTCTTTTGAGTTCTTGAGAGCAATGGAACCATCTGTGGTAATTGAGACTTGGGATCCCTAATCAACACCCAGTTTCCAGAGTTCGAAATTGGTGGCTTGAAAGTTCTGCTCGCATTCCTGTTTGAACCTTTGTATCCTTGGAACAAATCAGGTTTAACTTGCTTCAGAAACCAGTCAGGAACCCCTTTCACCAGCGTGAATTCTTCTTGTTTGGCCTCTTCTTGCGCCTTCGATGTCTGGCCTATATTGGCCTTCTTCGAAGGTGGCAGCTTCCTTCTGTGAACAGCTGGAACAGGGCTAGTAGGCATGTCCCTTTTTGGTGCCAACCAAGACTTGCTGTCACTTGGCTTTGCTTGAACTGGGGCCGTTCTTTTCATCCCCATTTCTTTTGGGAAAAAACTCACGCCCTTTCTATCCAAGTCCTTGAAAACCAAATAGTTGGCCCTGCATCCTACACACAGGCACTCTAAAAATGAGGCTTCTAGCATAGGTAGGTGATTATTACCTGAGAATTTCTGCAAAGAAAAACCATCATTGGCTCGCCTATAGGAGCTCGGCCTCGCTCCCATGCCTCGAGGGTGGCCAGCGTATGGCTTGCCCCTTCCATATTGAACAGTATTCATGTTCACTGGTGCTTCTTTGTCCTGCCAATATTTCTTGACAGTTCGAGCCAGTGAGGAGGGCACACTGGTGTTGACCTCTTCTACCTTTGGAAAAGGCACTGCATCTATCCCCATAGTCTTTTCAGGGAATTTGATTCTTCCTTTCTTGATTTGTTCCTGAATCCTGTCACGAAAAACATTACAAGATTTAGTTGAATGAGACCAAGAATCATGCCATTTGCAATAGGTCTTTCCATTCCTTTCTTCCGCTGTGGGCAGTTTCACATTCAAAGGCAGCTTTATGATTTTCTTTCTTAACAAGAAGTCAAAGATCTCATCAGCTTTAGATATATCAAAAGAATATACTTTAGTAATTTCCTTTTGTTTGAACTTCTGCCCAAGAGAGACATTCTTTTGAATTAAGGGCTCACAAACACAAGGTTCGTGCTCTATAATTTCAGCAGCATCTATTTCATAATTAGGATCCCTATAGTATGTTGGATAAGAGGAATTATGCCTATCCATATCTTCCTCTAGCAGTGATTCATATCTAGCAACTTTATAGGTTAGATCTGCAAAGTCCCTGAACTCTGTAGAATCAAACCTCTTTCGAAGCTCCCTTTCTAAACCATCCTGTGCTAATCTCACAAACTCTGCCTCTGGCAGATGGAGTTTGCACTTGGTCTTAGCCCTTTTGAACCTAGATATGAAATCTGCTACCTTTTCATCCGGTTTCTGCTTTAGCCTAGCCAAATCTGTCATAGAGACTTCAGGCTCAGCATTAAAGAATTGTGCATGAAATGCCTCTTCCATTTGAAACCAACTTGTTATCGATTCTGCAGGCAAGTTTGTGTACCATGCAAAAGCTGGCCCAGACAAAGAATTTGGGAACAATTTCAACTTCATGAAACCATTCTGAGCCAAGTTCTTACATTGGGCAGAAAACCTAGCAATATGTTCTATAGAAGATTGTCTCCCATCCCCATAAAACAAAATAAAGTCTGGGATCTTAAATTCTCTAGGGATCTGAAATGTTGTGTCAATCCATTTTGGATATGGTTTTTTATAGATTTGAGGTTGTACCCCCCGAGTTCGAGGCCCACAAACTTCTTGTATGAGATCCATAACCTGGTCTCTTAGTATTGGGTTGCCTACAAGAAAATTTTGTTCTTGATTTCCTACCGGTGGATTTGGTTCTACCAAGTCATCTCTATGCATTTCCCTTATAGTGTTAAAATCCCCTTGGTTTTCTCTGGGAAGTCTCCCATACCAGGGTTGCTGCATTGGGTCGGCTGTAGTGTTCACCCGAGCAGGCCTATGGCTTCCATAAACCGCTATGGTGGGATTTTTGGTGTTTGGAAGACTTTGACGAGAAGGCTGTGTGTTATCCCTCGTTTTCTCAGGTCTATAACCTCGTTCTAGCTCTACATCATCCTCCCATCCCCCGAGTGTGGGTTCGAAAAGAGGATTAACGCTTTGCCTGTCTCTGGCATTTCTTGGAATCCCAATAGGAATTCCATGAGATTGATCTGGGATTTCGAAGATAGGCTTTGTAGGCTTTAAAGGCTCATACCAAGATTGTGGTATTTCCTCTGGATACATTTTTTCCTTACCCTTTCTAGACCTTATCTTACCCTGACCAACATCCTCTCCAAGCCTTCCTTCGAAGGGATTTTGGTGAGTAGTTGAATTAGCATGATCATCTAGCCCAATATTCCCTGGACTGTTTCTTGTTACCTCTAAGTTGGGCAACCTATTTCTTATGCTTTTGATCATGGCTCTTTGGGTTTGAGCCATCTCTCGAAAAGCTATCATCATTTCTCTGAACATTTCCTCCTTATCATGGTCTTTACCACTGGCTTGTCCCTTCTGGAAATTTGGAGGCCCTTCATAAGGAGGTATTTCATAAGAAGGCTCCTCATAAGGAAGCTCTCCTACTTCGGAAGCCAATTGGGGAAACTCATGATTCATAGGCGTTCCCTGTTCCGTGACCTGTTCTGGCACAGCTTGTTCCTCTGGCACTTGACCACCAACAGGTGTCCCTATCTGTTTTCGAAGCCTTGGCATTCTGGCACCTTCGAAGTCCCACCGGGCGTGCCAAAAATTGTTTGGGCTGAATTAACTCAAATCAATCGACAAATAATTGTGTGCGGGCGTGCCAGAAAAGAAATAACTTCAAAGAAGAAATTACTCTTTTCACAATGATTTGAAACCACAATTTCAATCAGGCAATTGTGTTATCCGTCCGATTACCTCAACTAAGAGGATTTTTCCTTAAGGTATCAACCAAATAAAAGATTGACGCGCTTCGAAATCAGAAAAGATGATTGAACACAAACAAACCTGAATCTAATCAAAGGTAAGTTTGTATACAAACACTCTTAAGATTCTATCAAGAATAATAAAGAAATGCAAGCACACTGAATTTAATCAAAAGCGAACTTGCAAACAACTATTCTTTGGTAAGAAAAAACTTAAAGGAAATAAGAAAACTTGAATTTAATCGAAAGTAATCTTACATGCAAATAAGCCTTCAACTTACAAAAAAGACCCTACTCTAAACTAAAAACTAATCTAAGATAGATCTCTGAGCAATCATTTTGTATGAATTGTCAGATGATATGGATTTTTTCGTGTGTCCTTCTCTTCACTTGCTTCTTCTATTTATAGACGCTGAATTTGCCTTCGACCCCCACGTCTTCGATTGATATCCACATTGGCCGTATAACTCGGCTGAGAGGGGTCTTCGAGCGGTTACCTTGTTATTTCTAGAATTCCTTCTTCCCCTGCTTGCTTCGATCATGGTATTTGTGGCTTCATGCTTAAATAACGGTTTCCACTTCCAAGCAACGTGGGTTAGTGTTTGGCTCAGAATAATCCCCTGCAATCATGTCCACCATTCATTATAAACCAAACAGTAATGGTACCGTTCGATGTTTCCAAAGATCAATCAACGGTTTAAATCAAACTGCTTTTAAAACCATCCTTAATTATAGTCTAAACGCTGTCGGTTCCAATCAAAACGATACCGTATAGTACTAAAACAACATCACCATTAAACCCCGCAATCCTCTGTATCTCGGGTTCAATCAGGATGTGTTCTGATTGGTCAACACACTATTTGGTGCCACGTGTAACTTTGCTATTGGGTGGCATATTTTAGGATGTAAACAGCGCTATTTTAAAATTTTAAACTATCCCATGGTGTTATATGAACAAGTGAATACTTTGTTCACGGTTACAGTATTGATTTGCATGTATGCTAGTTGATTGTTCGATATGCGTCTTTGGGCATGAGCATGCACTAAAAAAACCCTATTTGAACCTAATTAAAAAAAATATTACCATATAAATCACTTTTGTTGGTGGGGGTGGTCAAAAGTTTCGTAATTCATTTTAATTGTATTCAAAATGCGTTGCGTTGTGCCTTCAGGCACGGACAAATCCTAATTTATCTATATCGAATCAACATAATTTTGAAATAATTAATTGTCTCTACAAACTCTAACTAATGACCAATTTTAATCACGAAAATTGATCCAAAAAAGGCCTCACAAAACATCCTAACAAACCGTTCAGTGAGGATTCCAAGTTTCCAACCGGTAAAACATATATATATATTTTTGAATGGCGAAAAAAGGAATTTTATTAATCATGGTAATGGAGTACATCATATAGAGCAAGAAAAGATAGCATCGCAACATGTAAGTAACATCCCAACTTGGTTGACGCCCTACCTCATTACAATTATATGTTATTGTAGCCCAAGAATTGATAAGAGATCAATTTGAGTATCATACGTGTTCTCTGTTCTTTTTTTCTTTTCTTTTTTTGTGTCGTAATTTTTATTTTTTAATCAGCAAATGACCCCCAATGAAGGGCTGGATCCGGCTTTCCGAACTAGTATGTGTAAAAAAGCCCACAGTTGGAACAAAATGAAAGTTGTTGAGAATTTCCATGGTAGATTGGATCGTCTACATCAAATTGGGCTGTGGATCAAAAGTGATCATTGCATTGACTAAATGTGTGATGGAAGGGAAATGAAGGAAGCTGGAAGCCCAAAATTTCATGTAAAAGCAAATTAAATTTTCAGAGATTTTGGGTTCAAGCTATCAAGCAGTATCGACATTCGTATACTACCAAATTACCAATCTAACTCACCAAAACACCCGTGCTACCTATGACAAAACAACAATCTAAGCAGAGAATCGACATCCCCGCTCCCATTTTTCACCACTTCCACTTTACTCCTCTATCTGCATTTTTCACACCGTGCCACTTTGTCTCTTGCACTTAGGAGAGAAGAAATTTCTATGTCTCGAGCCACGACCACAAGAGTACCATCCACTCATACGTGTGTGTACATGCCAAGCTTATTAACCAATAACTAGTTTGACTCTAACTTGCAGTTACCCAACTATTCGAGATGGCTTAACACTCGATGCTGTGATCAAGTAGTTTGCACCCTAAGAAAGGTATTGGCATTGCCTCCCTTCATAAGTGGTATGTTACAAGTACCCAGCGTCCAGGTTAAGCAACAATGAATTACTAAGTGGGTAAATGTTTTTCAAAGAATATCATCAGGTAGCTAGACAGAGCTATACAATCGTCTTGCTAGGCTAAAGTTATGATTGTATTTCCTCCTGATATTATTGCCTTTTACTTTTGGAGGTAAAGACAAAGGCATTCAGATTTAATTCATGATAAATAAGTAAGTAAACACAATATATATACACACTCACACACACACACCACGGTTCACATGAGGGATCCCGCACTTTCTTACGGTGAGGGACTCCCCCCTTCCCGATTGAATTTCGATGATCCGAACTGCTCAATGTGTGCAGAACGTGATTTTAAGGTTACCCTCAACAAAAAAAATAACCGGGAAGGGCTTCCTCTGAGCAATTTTTTTTGAACCGTTCAATGAAAACTGCTCGGATGAAGCCCTTCCCGGTCATTTTTTTTGCTGATTTCTTGCAAGAACCCTTAGAATTACGTTCTGATCACTTTGAGCAGCTCGGATCATCGAAATTCAATCGGGAAGGGGAGTCCCGCATTTTAATAAAATGCGCGATCCCTCACCGGAATCTGACTAAAAATATATATATATATATATATATATATATATATATATATATATATATATCCAGATCTCATTTAATAAATACTCTAATACGACTATGCTTCACAAAGCCTATTTGACATACAATGTAAATCAAATAGTGTAGATCTTAGATTTAACCTCCAAATTGTTAGATCGATTTTGTGATAAGCAAGTACGTACGTGTAGCTTATTTTGTTTATGTAAGAATCCACAGCTCTTTCGTCCAAGTAAAGTTGCAATTTACGTGCTTACAATACATGGCTTTGATGGAAGAAATTTGAATTCTCACCCGCGATGCCAAAGTTCAAATTTTTTGCTGTTGAATAATATAATCTCTCCCGTATTACTATTTTATCAGAGTAAATTGTGCCCTTTTAAAACTTTCGATCCATAGAAATCAACCCTTTACTGCAATGTAAATGCCAATTTTTTCATTTTGCAAAGGTAATATCTAGTATAAACGAAAACAAAGAAAGATATCTTTTAACTTGGAATTAAGCCTGAATTAAAACCACAAAAAGGAATTCTCGATTTAATCCGAACCAAGTTTAGCGTAGCTTTAAACAACCAGTAGATAGCTCAAACCATAGAAAATATAGCTTTTTGTAGCTCCCACTATTCATTCCAGACATGAATAATCAAAGGTAAGATTGCAATGCGAAAATATAATTAATTTTTGCCCCCTCATTTTTATAATTGCACTAATTCTTTTGTCTTTTGGCATGAATTTAAGTTTTTGTGCTTTCATATCTTCTTTTTTTTTTTTTTGTGACAAAAGGGAGAAGGTTTTATTAATCTGAGAGGTGAAAAAACGCCTATAAATCAAAGAGAGAGGAATCCCATGGGGACAAGGTAGTTGTCCACAGAATGAAGAAAATTGGGTGAAAACTACTGGCACGCGTACGCTTTATGCGATTGATCAGATCAAATAGCTCTTCGGGCAACCAACCGAACCCAGCACATTAAATTTTATTTCAATTCCAAGAAAAATTACATCTTCTTAAACTTGATTTTTAATATTAAGGAAATGATTTTAAGACTCTCTCTTTGTCCATGGACATTTTTTTTTTCTTTATGCACGTGAAAGTATCAAATTGTCTTTCATATGGAAAAAATAACTCAAGAGGTACGAGTAAGTTATTAATTTCACGCGAATGCAAGATAAAAAGAGAGGGTCAATGGATTAAAATGAGTGTGAAATCATTTTCTGTAATGTTATTGGAAATTAGCAAAAAGTTCAATTATTTTAGACATTTGAAATGAGACCTACACGCATAGTCTTAAAGAGACCCATCAATTGGAAGTTAGTACTACTTAGTAATAAATAAAAAAGTCATGAAGAAAGAAAAAGTTTCGTGATACAGCATTTTGACACCATACTTTTAATCGCAGACATAAGTGTAGTGGACTCCACACGTACAATTGTATAAGAACCACCACATTTTTTGATCAGCAGCAAATTTCATTTCATACCAAGAAGCCTAATGGCATTTACATGAAATAAAAATAATAGTCGGTAGGAGCTAAATCTACTGAAAGTTAAGAAACGAGCAAACCACAAAGGGCATACAAGCTCAAAGACGCATGAAATTTGAGGAAACGAGCTAAGGGCCTGTTCCAGAACCGGGATAAGAACTTATTTTTTGTCTAATAATAAGGTGTGTTTCATAAAAAAGTGAATAAGTACTTATTTTTTGAAAAGGTAATTTCAAGTTCAAAAATCATGTGCTTACGCAAATAAATTTCCTATCACTATGGATCTTTTTTAATAGATCTCATTGAGATTTTTAATACGGTGCAAAAAAAATTAAAAAATTATTTTTCATTTAAATTATTTTTGAGTTTGAAAATGTGAAAATAAGCTGTTGATTTGGATTTTGTAAAACAAAGCTCCAAAATAAGTAGTTATAAAATAAGAAGGTTTCTGAAACGGACCCTAAATCTACTTATGCATCTTTGAAGACCACCACACTTGTGTTTAAGAAATGTCAAAATGCGGTATCAAATTGCTCTAAAAAAACGCTCCGTCCTTATTTCTATCACAAGGAACACGAGAGCTACCGTCTGCTATTAATTTCTCTTTCCGTTAATTCAAAAAAATCATTTCACGGACGACGCACCACAGATATGACCGTTGCCCCCAACGTTCGAATATTCTGAATTTTAAAGTCTTTTCCTCTTCGTACTAGCCGTTACCAACACCCCCTCACAGCCGCACAACACACACACACTCTCTCTCTCCTTTTCTCCTCCAACCACCGCCGTATCCTCTCACCACATAACCCAATCTTTCTCCACACCATGAAAAATCTCATAGAACCCGAGTCTTGAGAATCTGAATTCCTCTCCCTCTTTTCTTGCATTATCAACTACTATTGACTTGTTGATCAAAATCTCTTTCTTGATACATTTCTTGATTCCTTCTTGGTAAATTATCATTACCACTTCAGATTTCTGGGTACCCAAACACTTTTCGAGTTAAATTTCTGAACGGCCATGGCAACATTAGCACCTGGGGTTCTACTTAAGTTACTGAACGGAATGAATTCAGGGGTTAAGCCAACAACCGAACACCGCAGCTCACTATTACAGGTCACCGACATTGTCCCCGCGGATCTTGACGAGAAGGATCTGTGGCCGAAACACGGGTTTTACGTCAAGGTTTCGGATTCTTCCCACTCAATCTACGTCAGTCTGCCCTTCGAACAAGATGACCTTGTTTTGAGCAACAAAATGCAGCTGGGTCAGTTCATCTACGTGGACAAGTTGGAACCCGGGTCGCCTGTTCCGGTCGTTAAGGGCGCCAAGCCGCTACCGGGCCGTCACCCGTTGGTGGGCACGCCAGAGCCGTTGATGGGTTTGAGAGAGAGAGGAGAGAGAAGTGAGCAGAAACTCATTTCATATAACTCCGCTCCAAGAAGAGGGTCATGGGGAACAGGGCAGGTTGGAACAGGGGACTCTGTTTCCTCTGTTTCTAATTCCTCACCTTCAAGCTTAAAGCCTGTTCCTTTGGACTTTGATCAGTGTAGTACACCGATAAAAGAGAGGACTAATTCGGGGAGATTCGGTGGTATTTTTCCAGGTTCGCCGATGATAAGAGGCAGGGCTGTGAAAGATGGAAGCTCAACTGGTGGTGGGTCTGTTATTAGGTCTTCATTTGGGGGAGGGCTTTTGGCTAAAATGGTGGAATCGAAGGGGGATTCGACCAGTCCTGCTTTGGTTAGGAAAAGCTGTGTGACTCCGTCTGTGTCTAAGTTTCCGAGGAGCAAGAGTGTTTGCGATCGAGAGCCGAGGATCCCTAGGAGTCCCTACAACACAGCTGTAGGTACATTTTGCCTCTTTGCCATTCCTTTTTTGAAAATTTCTTTCTTGATAGAAGTTTTGAGGAGCCTTTTCTCTTTCGTTTGTTCTATTTAAGGAAAAGAAAAGTGTGACTCCACCGCCGAGCTTGCGCAATGCGAGAGCAGCAGCTTCTCTGAAAATGGGGGCTGGGGATGCACAGAATTCAGCAAACTCAAGGGTGGTGGTGGTTTCGCAACCGGAGTCTCAGTCCGGTAGCGACAACAAAAGTCTGGCAATGAATTTGCCTGGAAAGCTAAGCATTCTGGGAAAGGTGAATTGGATTCTGTTTATATGCCTTTTCTTTCCATGATAGTAATTGTTAAGGAGTGTGGATAAGGACTACTTATTGGGTACTCCCGAAATTCTCTGTGGTATTATGAAGCTCCGCTTACGTAGTATTCTAGCCCATGGTGTGTTTTTATGTCTCACCCACAAGATTTATCGTTACCTGATTTGTCAAGACTCAAGAGCATCATGTGAAAATGTCACATGGTACTTTGGAAATGTAGTCATACAATAAAAGGGTTGTGCTACATCTCGGAGGGCTCTATCGAAATCTCATCATATGATTTGAACCGTATATTTTTTAGATTTCACTAAGAAGAGGACATTCACGGAAAAAAATTAAACTGTTTGGATACCATGGTCACTTGTTCAGACAAGGGCTCTTACCAAAAATAGCTGTTAAGAATACGGTGATGAGATGTCGATGAAGCCTACCAAGGTGCACTACTCCTCGTAATGCATTAGCGCATTCCAAGGCACCTTATCCGCTACTCGCAATGGTTAGACGTAAACTTGGCAAACACTCCCAATAAAAAACAATATCATTGCTGATGGTTTTAGAATGATTTTGATGGTCCCATTAGATGTCTGAAATATAGCACCTTTACGTACAACTCAAATTTCAGTTTTAACTTCCAAGATTTTAGTTTTGGCCCTTGAAAAATTCCCAAGTCACTGTCTCCCTCTTTTCATTCTGTCTTGTTGAACTGTATGTTGTAAACTTCCACGGAACAAACAACAATGCTTTCAACCCATCAATCTTATGATCTTTTTTGAAATTTATGTTTGATTATGATCATTTTTGTCTCAATAAATTTAAATTCTGTGGCATTACAGGAAGCAATGCAGCAGAGAGAAACAGCACAAAAGGTTGCTCTTCAAGCACTAAGAGATGCTTCAGCCACTGAAAATCTTGTCCGGTCCCTCAAGTACAATACCTCTCCTTCCACCATTTTTTTTTTTTCCAAAACTTGATTTGTTAATCTTTTTAGTACTTATCTAAATGCTTCGTTCATAAATTAACATGATTGACTCCTTTTAGGATGTTTTCAAACTTAAGCAAAACTGCGAAATCAGAAGCACCGCAGCCTGTTTCGATCAGTTTCTGGATTTCCATACCCAAATTGTGCAAGCAGTAGCTGAAATGGTGTCCATTCAAGCAGCAACAGCAACTGAAATGGCCCAAACCCCGAACACAAAACAACCCGAAGAAGACTCCTCCATCTTAAATGAACTCCCTCACAACTCCTTGGACCCGAAAGCATCATCCAAAAGAAGAAATGTACTCTACAAATCAATCGCAGTGTTTCCTGAACGAAGTGATCAGAAGACAATCTTAGGGAAGCACGTGAGATCATCATGTCTCAAGGTGGCGCCCATTCCTCCCTCTTCCGAAAACGATGAAAACAAGAAACCAGCCACTTGCTGCAGCCTTGGGAATACGATCAAGTTGGGGAGGCAGATTGAGACCGAAGCGGGAAACTGGTTCATGGAATTTCTTGAGAAAGCTTTGGAGACGGGTCTGAAGAAAACGAAGGGGAGAGTAGAGGGGGAAGCACAAAAAGTTCCTCAGTCACTTATATTGAAGGTTATCAACTGGGTGGAAGTCGAACAGTGTGATTCTAGCAAAAGGTCTGTGCATCCTAGAGCGGCGCAGGTGGCCAGGAAGTTAAGGATCAAGATGAAGAATCCTTGAATGGGGCAATATAATGTTAGGGTCATATTGTAGAAGATTGTGTTTAGTCAGTGGTGTGAAAAATTGTGGCTTTCTTGCTATTGTTTAATTCTTTGGAGATCATGGTGAAATTGTGTGATGTCAAAACGGTTTGAAATTTTATCCATGTATTAAATCTTATTATAGGTTTCTTATTATAGGTTTTCTATTGAGTGATAAGTCTATGTTGCTCAGTGTGGGCTACCCGTCCGGAAGGCTTTTCAAATGGCCTGGAAAAATAGATGTGTTTGTGAAAAATTGAAGAGTCGTCACCTAGATTTGAGGTTTACAACCCGAGAAACCGTTTTGATTGAAAATGATGTTAAAATTGAAAATCAGAGATTATTTTGGGTTCGGAAGCCATGTTACGAGAGGGGAAGAATTTTACGGTACCCCTCTCGCCCCCACACAGAGTCAGTTTCTACTCAAAGTTTCTGGGATTTTGTTAAAAATATTTAGTTTCATAAAAAGTAGATAGCACGAATTTACAGGCATAACAAGTAAAAGTGTATACTTGTGCAGGTGTATAGGATGCAACGATGACATGATGCAAAATAAAGAAGTGTAGAAAAAATGTCACAAAAAGCACTCCTGAGCGCTCAAGAGTGGTCTCAAGCGCTCAGGACCATCTTTCCCTTGCAAAACAGAACTTAGCGCTTTTTGACAGTAGATAGAATATACAAACACATGCGAGATGTATTAGAACAACATTTAGAAAGGTTTGTATATCTAAGTGTTGTATATCCAAGTGTTGCTTCCTTGCAAACAGAAAATAAAGCTAACTAGGCTCTGAATGGACCAGGGCACACACAGTATCTATTGAAACATCTTAAGTGAAACAAATAATGGAAAAATGTGATTTTTGGGGTGTCTCAACACTCTTGAGCGCTCAGAAATGGTCCCAAGCGCTCAAGAGTGAGCCCAAAAATTTATTATTATTATTTTTTTGTGTTCCTCTTGCTCTTGTTGTTAAACTAAGATCAAAAGAACTTGTAGAATGAGGAACTGATACACGCCCTTGATCTCCCTTAGAAGTGGAAAAACAAGCTTTTGGAGGTATTTATACCTTTTCAAGCTTGGACTTTGCTCCTTGGATGGATTTGAGGGCTGAAAATGGATTGATATAGAAGGAAAATGAAGTCTTAGATTTGTCTACGCCAATGGGCTCCTCTTCAGTACCGCCAGAATGTCGTTGTCTCTTCGACGGTCACTCCTCCCGAGAGCCAGCAGAAAAAGCCTGTTGCACAGGCATGCAAACAGACTTCCGGTGTAGTCCCTCCGTAGCTCCTCCTCTAGCCTGCAATAGCATAATATTCATATAGCATTCGTATCATGATCATGAAAAATGAAATAAGTGACTGAGACTCCAGAGTTTACCATCGTCCCTCCAACACGAGTCAGTACTAGTGGGGAATGGCCCATGACATACTGCCGCACGAGCTGCTCCAGGCCCATCATGGCCGGTGCCATTTCCCTAGCATACTCCGGAGATTCCTATTCAATGAAAAGGTTAGTCAAGATGAGCAGTGCCAGTAGCAAACATATAAAAGGGAATAAAAGCATGTCATACCTGAGCGAAGAACTCTGGAGGCACAACTGAAAGACGTGGGACCTCCACCAGGCCAGGGACTCCCTGAGCAGTCACCATGTCTATCGTCCAAGAAAGTGTGGGCAACCTGGCTCCATTCTGACCTGCGCCGCCGCTGCGGCAACCCTCACCTCCTCTCCCTCTATCTCCTTTTCTTCCCCCCCTTCCTCTCCTACCATTCACACTACCTCGTGCCTGCTGTTGCGCCTCCCAAGCAGCACGAGTCCCAAAGCTTGGCATCAGGTACCGAACCTGGTACTCTGCATAGTCAGCAGCTGCCTGGATGAGCGGCTCCAACCCAAAATCTGGCCGCGTAAACCGCTCAACCTCCTCCAACGTGCATTCGCTTGTTCTCTGCACGAGAGAAGGGAGTGGTCCAGGAACTAAGAAGGTGTCTAGTCTCAATGACTGATGTGAGACTCGATTGCCCAAGTACCACTGCCAACCCTAAGAAGACTCTAAAAGCACTCTCCCTCGAGCCACCCCTACTCTTGGCCATATATGGAACCTCAAAGCGATCCCAGATGCGCCAGTGTACCTGCAATTCGAAGGATGCATCAAGAAATAAAAATGCGTTGGGAACGTGAATCAAGAAATCAAAGAAGCATGGATACCTGATTAGGACGCAGCTCGTCCAAGTACAACCGATAGGCATTCAGGTCGCCTTTTCCCCTTCTTTACTCCTTGATACTCCTTTGACCAACGAAGGGCTCGAGGAAGTATTATGTCATTAGGGCACGACGTCGTGGGAGGGTACATGTCTAGTACCTCGTATGTCCAAAGCTGTAAATTAAGGCATCAAGAGTTAGCATGAGATAATACAAATGCATGAATGGAAAGCTAACCAATATTAAAAGCAGAGTTTCGAGGAATACCTTCCAGACTCGCCAATAGCCACCGAGGCTCTTCCCCACTCCTCAGGAAAGAGACCCCATGAACATATAGCACGTCCCCAAAGCCGCACCGCCCCAGTCAAAGTGGGCTATCTCCCCGATGTGTCGCACGGCCGGCAAAAAAGACAAATGAACTCGATTGCCTGTTGGGAAACAAGGACACACCAAGCATGTACAAAAGAAAGCACCGTGCCATCTGCACCTCCTGGACTCTCCCTTCTGGAGGCTCCGTCCATATCTCCAACGGCTGAGCATACTAAGCATCCTCATTCTCCGTCCTAAGCACGTACCCCAAGAGAAGCCGCTGGAACTCCACGTCCCTTCCTATCATAGCATAGTAAGTGATAGGCGCGCAGAATTCATGAATTTAAGCGCCTAAGTAGGGAAATTAGCGCGTTAGACGTGCAATTAATTCTCATTTTCCATATAATGCGTGCACGTGGTTGGATTTTGTGTTTGTGCTTAATGTGCAGGAAATTGAGATGTTTTGGCGCTAATGAGAGGTATCCGGAAAGGCCGTGATAGAGCTTGCAAGCGAGAGGGCCGTGGAGACTAAGTGTTGGACACAAATTCGTGAGAAGCTGACCAGAGCCTTAGTGAGCGCTACATAAGATTTGGTGTAGCGCTACCTAAGGCATTAATGGTCAACGGCGGCTAGGGGCGAGTCAACTCAGTCAACATGCACTAAAGGGTTAGGTAGCGCTACACCCTTTTTGGTGTAGCGCTACCGGTGGCTTAGCAGGGCCTAAAAACGGCGCCGTTTTGGTCGTCCGGCGTCCGATTCCGATTTGTTTTAGGATTTTTAATTGTAATTAATAGGGGTTAGTATAAATACCCCGTTTTAACTCAGAATTAGGTTACGTACGTTTTTACTTAGGTTTGTGGCAGCTTTTCATAACAACGTATTCTTTATTTTTGCATCGCTTTTAACTTTTTGGCTGCAGTTCATCTAGTTCTAGTACGAGATTCAAGTTTTCTTCAGTTCTGTTCCGGATTTCCAACATCGGATTGGTGCTTTTGCTTCGTTAATCAATAGTTTCTTCAGTTTAATTGCGGTATCCGTTCTTCTTGCTATTTCGATTATTTAAATATGTTTGGATTTAGGTTTTCTCTTATTTTTGTTATTGCGTTCGTTATAATCATGTGTGAGTAGTCGCATAGGGTGCGGCCGCGGGACGGAAGCGTCACGTGGCTGGTCTAATCATTGTTTTACCTCGTGGCTGAATAAATTCAATTTTGAGCAGTTTTAGGAAAAGAAATCTTTCTAACGAACAAACCCAGGCATTGCCAGATTTCGAATGCGCACGGAAATTGGTGACAGGTGGTGCGCATTCGTTAGGGAATATTTTTCAATTCTAAAATCAGTAAATCGAATCATTGTGGCCCGAGTAAACATTGGTTAGGCTAGTTGCGGACGCTGAGTTCCCACGGCTGTACTCTCCTCGTTAAATCCTTATTTAATTAATTTAGTTTGGTAATTTAGTAAATCAATCTCATTGAACAAGGGGTGGCTACCTAAGAGCCAATTAAAACTAGAATTCAACACTTTTGAGTCAGCACCGTCCGTCCGTCTCTGTGGTTCGACTCCGGTACTTCCGGAATTATTGTGCTACACTGGTCGAGAGTCCTACGCTTGGGACGCGTTTTTAGTTTAATTTTATTAACACCTGGTCGGTCAAGCAGTAAGGAATAGGGTCACCTCCGACCTCAGCCTGGTGATCACCGCAAAGTCCAAAGGTGTCACCGTCATCTCACCGAAAGAGAAGTGGAACGAGTTTGTCGTGTCCCACCACCTCTTGGCAAGGGCCCTCATCACTTGGCGATCGTTGCTCACCCTCGTCAGTATCCTCACAAACTCCCCAAAGCCTGCCTCTTTCACTATCTCCCTCGAGGCCTCCGGAAGCCTCTCCCAAAACTTCGGCATGGTAGCTGCACCGCCGTAGCACAAGATTCCCACCACCTGTTGCAACAAATGTCAAGATTCAATAAACAGGCATAATGTTCAAAGCAAGGAATGGAAAAGAATAGCACATTGTATCTAAATGCAAGTATAAGGTTATACCTCAGGTCGTCGCAAGGACAAGTGCTGTTGAGGGTCTCACAGAACCAAGGACTCGTCGTAAGCAGTCCTCTCGGGCTGGTAGGCGTCCAAAAGTGAAGGCACCACCACGTGTCGAAAGGGCACGTAGGTCGCTTTGCTGTAAGCATTCTGGCTTCCAAGAGCCATCTCCGCCTTGGCATGAGCCTTTCGGCTTTCGAGAGTCGCCATCGCCTCATCCACCACAGTCCTCCGTGGAACCAACACCTCCTCCCCATCCACCCATGTCTCCTCCTCAACCTGCGGCTCTCTAGTACCCTAAGTCTCGAGCTCGATCTGAAGCTCCCTCTCCCGAGCCTTAAGCAAGGCCGTTGCCAACCCGGGCACCCCTTGTAGAGTCTCAACTAAGTCCTCTAAGGACGCCGTCTCTAAGTAATCGCCCACACCAATGTGCCACGACGACCCTGCACCCGCGCCACTGCCTACGAACATCGCATGCGTCTCCTGCTCCCCCGTCGGCTCCTCCTCAACAACGGGATCCTTCCCTAAATCAGACCTAGGTGGCCTCATGGGAGGGGTCTCCATCTCCTCCTCTTCCTCAACTTCCGGACCACCACCATAGGTCTCCGTGACCCTCTCCTCCAAATCGCTAACAACTGGCCGGAGCCCACATCTTCACCCCTCGGCTCCATTGCACCCAAGCCCTCCGCACCTTTGCCATCACTGGCCACCCCGTCCCTGCTTCTACCACCATCGCCGCCTATCACGGCAGCCGAGGCCGTGGCTTTCCCGGCCATGGTTGCCGAAACCAAAACCCCCAGGGTCTCCGGAACATCCCCAACCACTGCATCACTCTTTGAAGGGACCAGGGTGGTGCAATCCCGACCCTTGGTAGTTGATCACCACTGAATATATCGTTACTAGGATCCGTGATCATAATGAGAGAGAGAGAGAGAGAGTATTACAAGAGAGAGAGGCGGAGAGAGGCGCGAAAGTGAAGAGAGAGAGGTGAGAGAGTAGAGAGAGAGTAGGGAGTGATCGAGAGAGAGAGAGAGAGAGAGTGAGTGAGTGAGTGATCGAGAGAGATAAGAGAGAGAGGGCGTGAGATTTCGAATGGTGGGGCGTACTCTGTACACCTCACCTGTATATACTCCCTTGAACCGGCTCGTCTGGAATTAAATTTGGACCAGGTTCGAAACCTATGGCACTGCATGGCATTTCTTCTAACACGCACGGCATATCAACCCGACATGCAGAATTCTGGGGTCTTGAACCTTGTTTGAATCTTTCTTGGGTTTCTAAAACTCACCTTTGGAATCCGTAATCATTTTGATAGTCCATTTTTCAAGGCTTAAATTGGATTTGGTATGCCGTGCGCTGTTGGGTAGCCCCGCGCGGCATTTTGGCTGTCTCAGGCGGCAGTTTCTTAGCATTTGAAATCGTGATGTTTGGTTTGTTTGAGTTTATTCAGAAATGATGAAAACAAACAAGAATGAAGGAAAGGGGAACTTTCATTAATAAACCGGGGTAACCCTGGAATTTTTCATTACATTCCAAAAAAAAAGAAGAGAAAAACAACAAATCAAACAAAAGAAATCCTACTGCCCCTGCCTTTTCTTCTTCTTTATCCTTCTTCTCAATAGCTCCCATCACCGGACGGGTCGTTCGCTCCATCAGAATGGTCGTCAGAACCGTTTGGATTCCCCTCAGAATCCTCCGCAATATCGTCAGACCCATGCCCCGGTGCATACTCGGGGTCATGCTTGTAGTCTTGATCGAAAGCAAAATCCTAGAGATTGGAGACCGCACGGCGAAGGGTGCGGATGGTGGAAATCAACCTTGCGATTTGCACATTGAGTTGTTCAATTTCTTCCCGGTATGAGGCCATCTCGGCCTCGAGGGAGATGACACGTGCCATGAGACTGAAATCTGCAATTGGGCTGGTTTCATAAGTTGAATATAGTGCATTCTTCGAAAGAAAGAAGAAAATGAAGAGAATTATGGAATTTTTAAGGTGGTGCATAGAATGATGCACCACCATCCTTATAAAGAAGCGTAGGCCATCGAAAGGGCATGCCTGCATTAATGGGCACCCTTAAACCAGCCGATTGTTCTCAAAAATCGAGAGTTGCATAGGAAGTTGAAATACCGCGCGGTACCCTGCTAAATTGCACGGCATTTTGGTGCCACAAGATTAATTCATTTTTTTTAGAAATTGTTCAAACTAGCCACCAATATCCTCCTCAAGAATCAAATATTCCAGTCATTTTGCAGAAAAATCCGTTAAAATGTCGTGCCTTGATCAAAAGGAACATTTTTGTCCCCCAGGACTCGTCAAATTTTGCCCGTTTGAGGGCTCGTCTAAAATTTTGTCCTCTAGGACTCGTCATAATTTATGTCTTCCGGGACTCGTCATAGTTTCGCCCCCTAAGGGTTTGTCTCAAATTTTGCCCCTTTGAGAGCTCGTCTCAAATTTTGTCCCTCGGGACTGGTCAAATTTTACACCTTCGAGGGCTCGTTAAAAATTTTGTCCGCCGGGACTCGTCATAATTTCACCCCCTGAGGGTTTGTCTCAAATTTCGCTCGTTCGAGGGCTCGTCTCAAATTTTGTCCCCTAAGACTTGTCAAATTTTGCACCTTCGAGGGCTCATCTAAAATTTTGTCCTCTGGGACTCGTCATAATTTTCGTCCTCCGGGACTCATCATAATTTTGCCCCCTGAGGGTTTGTCTCAAAGTTTGCCCTTTTGAGCGCTCGTCCCAAATTTTGTCCCCCAGGTCTCGTCAAATTTCGCCCCTTCGAGGGCTTGTCTAAAATTCTGTCCTTCAGGACTCGTCATAATTTTCGTCCTCCAGGACTCGTTTTAATTTTGCCCCTTAAGGGTTTGTCTCAAATTTTGCCCCTTCGAGGGCTCATCACAAATTTTGTCCTCCGAGACTCGCTGAATTTTCGTCCTCGGGGACTTCATCACAATTTGCCCCCTGAGGGTTCGTCTTAAGTTTCGCCCTTCGAGGGCTCGCTCTGTCTCAAAATTTCGCCCCCTGAGGGTTTGTCACGAATTTCGCAGTTATTTGCATTTGTTTCACAACACTTGGCACTACAAGCACTCAATCTTCTCAAGTTTATTGCATATCTCGCATTGTCCCGATTGAACTACGTTGGTCTGATCCCTACAAACAGGGTACGTAGGCAGCTCCATGAGCGCGACGACCATCGTCGTTTGATTGCATTTCGGTTGTCATACATGTTTGTATTCGTTCAAAGACCTTAGAGTAACAAATTGGGATGCCTATTCTTTAAACGTTACCCGTACCAATCAATGGTATCCGAATTCCGTTAAAGAGGGACTACTATAGACAGTACAATCTGGACCCCAGAGATTCTTTGAATGTCCCGATGATGAAATAAAGGAGACAAATACCTTAGAGAGCTTGGATGAAGGACTCCCTCAAACCAAAAGCCCAATAGCCCAGAAAAAGCCCAAGGATCCAGAATTGGATTCTTAGTACCGCACAGTACATCTCTACACCGCGCGGCATATTGAATTTCATTACACCGTACGAGGTTATGAGGTCAACCGCATGACATTTTGAATAAAGTTCTGACTGGCTCAAAAAGCTGTCTAGCGGAAAATGAAGGTTCCGAACAAGATCATTATTATAAGTTTTTGGTGAAAACAGTTTAGCTACAAGAGAAAAATCTTTTCAAGCGTAAGTGTGCTTAGCCCAAACAAAAGAAGAAGAAGAAGGCCGGCCCATCCTACTGTACTTTTTTTTTTTTTGATCTGTCATCCTATTTGTTAGCTCCAAAAAGCTGCGCTTCCTTTTGGTTAGCAATTCCATTTGACAAATCACACATTTACTTGTATCCCATTATTTATCGAGTTGTAATTTCTTGTATCTCATTATTTTTCTAAGTGTAGCAAGTCTGTATAGAATTAAAGTGGAAAGAGTCATATATTTGTAATTGAGAGTGAGTGTTTTTTATTATTATTGGAGCGGATTGATAGGCTTATCAAACTTGCATCCATCGGGATCATCTGATCAATTGTGGCAGCCGAATGAAATAAAAACAGATGGAATGACGGATCGATACACCGATCGACCAGAAAGCTACAATATAAAAAGAGCTTTTTCTTTTCAGCTAGGGCACGACATAGAAAACACGGCAGTCAAAACATTAAGGGCTTTGGGTTTTGAAAGAACAAGCTGCTTTGGGTTTTCACAAACGAGAAGATGTCTAGCATGAATCTGGGAGTTGCAATCCGATTGGTCAAACGTTGAAGCAATATTCAAACTCCCAGAGGTATTGCTCACGGTTTTTATCTCAACAAACATAGTTTTGCTCTTGGGTGGATTTCCGAAGGATTTTTTTTGGAAGGCTTGAGGATTCGAGGCGGCGGCAATTAAGCACGGGATACACTGAACGAGGATTCGGCTATCGTTCTTGAGTCAATTATGAGAATTCTCAATTGTGTAATAAGTTCGATTGTAACTGTACAATATTTTTTATAGTACTTGATTCCTTCCCGTGGTTTTTGCCCATTTAAAATTTTTCTACGTATTTCCGGTGCTCATCATTAATTTTTAATTCCTATTTTTCTTGCTTTAATTGGTTGGGTAGCAAAACAGGAATTTCACTATTGTACTCGGGCTAGGTCAAGGATTGCCAGCTTCAATGAACTAATCATTTCAAGCAAGGGTATTGCGCTGGTGTTCCAAAGTTTAAGTAACGTCTCTTTGTTGATCTTTTTGTTCATTGCGCTGGTGTTCCAAAGTTTTCCAAAGTTTTAAGTAACCTCTCTTTGTTGATCTCTTTGTTCATTGCGCTGGTGTTCCAAAGTTTAAGTAACCTCTCTTTGTTGATCTCTTTGGTGAACAGTAACGAAATTTGGATGGTCAGTCAACCAAGTAAAAGATAAATCTTCATTGACAGTCATCTTCTTGACAAATCAAACGTTTGGTTTTTATTTTCTTGTGTTTAGTCAGTGGTGTGAAAACTTGTGGCTTTCTTGCTATTGCTTAATTCTTTGGAGATTATGGCGAAATTGTGTGATGTCAAATGGTTATTTGGAATTTATCCATGTACTAAATCGTATTATAGCTAGGCTTAAACCCCGTTCTGCTATGACTTTTATTTTTTAAGTACTTAATTCCTGCTTCACGATACAGTTCATTCTTTCACAATATATCACCTTTAATTCAAAAAATAAGTACTTATTTTTCGGAGCAAGACGGAGCCTTATTCTATATTGAGTGATAAGTTTTTTTCATCTATTTTTTGTTTTGCTAATACAAGTCTTTTAACCGTACTCCACATATTAACAATAAATTTTCTTTCTCGTTTTATTTAGGTTTGCGAATCTTTGAAAGTAGAGTTTTCAAACTTGGGATCAGGTCAAAAGTGGAAAAGGACCTGATCAAAATATGGAAGGATTAAGGATTAGAAAAAAAAAAACGTGGAAGGATTATGAGCGGTTTTCTTCTTCTTCTCCCTTCTGAAGCGGGTGCCGACTACTATGTGTGAACCTGAATGCAGCTTTTCGGTTTTCATGCACCGGATTTGAACATCGAGTGCGGTGTCCCTGATGGTCGGACGGTGACCAGGAAAATTCTCTGGGATCCGTCTCGTCGAGGCGCAACTAACCCACTGCCCAAAATCATGTTTTGAGCAACTGCGTTTTTTTGCAGAAACCAAGCACAAAATTTACGTGCTTCCCTGGATTCGGGTACTCCAAGGTCAGCGGATCTATAATTTGTATGGAAGAACTACAAATTATTCACACTGTCATTCTCAGCCTCTCATTAGATCTTATCTATGAATGGCTCTCTCAATGGCGGCCTTGAGATTCTCGGGCTTAAAACGAACTTGTAAAACTTGGCCTTACCTTTTCTTTTAAAAAAATAAAAATAAACTAACATCAAAATATAGTTACTTGGTCCCATATTTTGTTTTTGTTTTTTTTTTTTTTCATAATTCATTTCATTTTACCGATTAAAAATAGTTTTTGCTCATTATTTTATGCAATGTGGTGTTCGGTTTGAGGATCATCAAGTTTGTTTCGGTTCTTGGCTCCCCTCGTTGATCAAGTTAGATCTAGGAAGAAAAAGGCAGGTCAAGAGTTAGGGTGAAACTGCGTGCCTCATTAGGTTATTTTCCCTCTCCTTTTATAGACCTCGCCTTACTTGGCCACCAAGTAAATGCGTGCAGTCATGCTCGGATAGCCATCTCGGGTGACGTCACATATGACACACCGGATAAGGCAGTTATGGATCAAGCATATAGCTTGAGCTAGCTGCAATGATGATTCACGTTCTGTAACTGCACCTACGTCAAGATGACATACATGGCCGAGCAGCACGGGTGCACGTTGTACAAGACTTTACTTCTAGCTAGTGTCACACCTTAAATTCGGGAACATGACTAGCTGTGAACCACGTAACAATCATGGAACACGAAGCCTAATTATAATTATTTTAACAACTTGAAACAAATAAAATATAGACATTTCATTAAAGTAAAATGTGCAAACCCAAAATCCAATATTTTTATTAGGCAAGATGACACAATATCTGATATTCTCCCGCACTAAATTTCACATTGAAACTGCCAATCTATACTTATTATTACTTCCTTATATAAAAGAGTCCCGTGTTTGTCTACTTTTTGATTCCAAAATACCCTTAATGAAGTGTTAATTTTGCACATTGACCATTGGTACCCTTTGACGGTTTTTGAAGCAAGAACCGGGGTTTGATGATGGTTCGAAAGGTTGGGAGTTCACAGTCACTGTAGTACAAAGAGCGGGCCAACGTTACTTAATTCATGGCGAAGTGTATAGGCGTCCCACAGCACATCCAAACGACGCAGCCCAAATACCCTCCATTTCTCAAGCACCCCACTGTCTCTCTCTCTCTCTTTGACTCTCCCCCATCTTCTTCTCCGACCTTCAAATGCACTTTTCGACTTTTACAAAGACCCTACCCAGGCGACATTCATCAGTGAGACCAGAACCCGGTATTCGTGTTCAGCCATCTTCATGTCTTGTTAGATTTCTTGGAGGGTTCCAACCTCAAACCAATTGGCAATTGGTGGAGTAACCTCTAGAATATATTAACCAAGCTTAGGTGGCTTAGATGAGTGATGTGGGATTAAGTTTAACACTCCCCCTCACGTGCAGCCCGGATGCACGTGGAGGTTCGAATTGAAGAAATAAGATATTTGACTCGGACCACCCCTCACGTGGAGCCCATGTACGTAGAGGTATGAATTGATAAGATAAGGCCACTCAAGACCTAGTTTTGATACCATGTTAGATTTCATGGAGGGTTTCAACCTAAAACCAATATGCAATAGGTGGAATAACCTCTAGAATATATTAACCTATAGAAGAGGAATATCAGCATACCATAGAAGCAGCGACAATGCTGGGAATAGAATATGGGGAGATTGATGCTTTGGCAGTGAAAAAGATGATTGAAATTGAAGCCAAGGAATACACTCTACTCCAAAAGAACAGATTTGCTCCACTCCAAAGGGACTGATCAAGCAACTGATTCAACCTCCTGCGGTTCTAATCCCTTATAATATTTGGGATTGGAACGCAAAGTCAGTGGTTCTCCCACTCTAAATGTTTGAAGATTACTAAAGAAGCTTGGGAGAATTCACCAACCTATGGTTGGGCAGGCTGCCAAATATTTAAGAAGCTCAAGGAGATATAGAAGAAGCTCAAATCGTGGAACAACCAAGAATTTGGAAATATTAGAACTTTCCTGTCATTTCAATATCAAGATGTACTCTCTGTTGAGAGAACCGGTTTCAATTTTCTGTTGGATGTAATTTCTTTTTTCGTTATTTTCCTAGCCTTTGTCATTTTCCTTGTTCTCATCTTCCTATTGAGGCTTGGATATGACTTTTAAAAACCCTCGATGTACCCTTTGTCGAGTTTTAATAAATTTTATTGCCGATCGAAAAAAAATATATTAACCAAGCTTGGGTGGCTTAGATGAGTGATGTGGGATTAAGTTTAACATGTCTAGCCCTTCATCCAATTCTCATTGATACAACAAACCTCCCGGGACTGCCAAATATTTCGCTGCCAACTAAATTTGCAAAGTAAGTTCAAACCTTTTCATCCTCTTTTCCCAATCTTCATCAAATACAATCTACATTAGTAGAGACTTTGGCAAGGTATATCTCTGCTCTTTAATGGATGTCAACACCTACATCAGACTTATCCCTTAAAAGGATTTCAATTGTTCGATGAAATTACTCAACATTTCTGGGTTCTGAATTTTAGGGATTTTGTTTCCCTTGGTGCGAAGTGACTGCTAAATTAGCCAGTTTTAGTTACAAGTATTTTGGGTTTTGGCTTCGTGTGGAGCAAGCCCGACTCCATTCCCTTACACTCATAACCGGTACCTATTTGTTTATGTTAGGTTTTCCTTCTAATTGATTGAATCTACCATCTTTTTCTTCCACCAATCCTATTTTGGGAGTGGAGTTTTATATTTGAAATGTGAGTATTCAATGCTGGAAAAAGCATGTTGGTATTCAAATCTTCTCCTCTGTTTCCTAGAATGTTGTATAACTTTGATATGTGGAGTTGCCTCGACCCTACTTGTAACGTACAAATCATAACGGGTTCACCTATGTTGAAGATTGATAAGACATGTTAGAGCCCTTGAATAAAAAAGAACAAGTTAATTCGGTCTTTAATATGTTCTGCTTTAACCTACACCTTATAGGCTTAAGTTAAGTGGATATAAATGGCAAACATCGTAGAACAGGCCATGGTGCAATTAAGAAATCATATTGGCACCATCTATCACTACATCCAAGTGTACGTCTGCGTAACATCACCTAGGCTATACATTGTTCATATGCAACCTCAATAGACTTCCATATATTCTGATTGTCAACTGCCGCAAAACTCTTGGACTCTAAGTTGGATTTAACGAAGTATTGTCGGGCTCATTTTCTTGTGATCTTACCTACATTTTATATTGGAGTTCCGCATGGAGCAGCCCCTATGTATAGTTTGGTTCTTACGGTTTTGTCCATTTTGGCCCTGGAACATCGCCTGATTATAGAGACTATGCTCATTAATTGAAACAATCCCCGGTCGGCAGCAGGGATTTAGTCTTCAGGAATTTTTAGATCAATGGTTTGGAAACAAAGTTGATTATGGAAAAGGCAGGCCGATGCATATCCATTATGGGTCCACTAAACCCAATTATGTCAATGTTTCATCAAGTTGCATAAGGTATATAATTCACTGCACTGATAGGCGTTTGAATAATAATTCACTTTACTGTAGCTAGTCAAATAATGCTTAAACGTATAGTACTAGTAATAAATTTCCAGTACTAGAACGTAGACTTACTCAAATGATACCACCGTCCATCTCCTTTCACATTCACACGCAGCACCACACATGCACGCACCTCTCCCTCTCTCTCTCTCAACTACCAAACAAAAACTGGTTTCATAATCAACCTATAAAGACAAAAAAGAAAAAAAAGAAAAGGAGACTAATAAAATAGTACTCCAACTGCCGCAAACACTACTACAAAATGGTATAAAGATCACGGTTCAAAAACTAAAAAGATTTCACTTTTTGTAAAAGCGTAATAAAACATTATGGATTTTAGTTTTAATCTCAATTATACGAAAAAACTGAGATGGAATGATTTTTTAATCTCAGTAATCTAAAAAGTGAGATTGTAACTTGAAGAATAGATTTCATTCTAAAAAAACTGAGATTATATATGAAAGAATATATCTCGTTTCGAAAAAAACTGAGATGAAAAGATTTTTTAATCTCAATAATCTAAAAGTGAGATTGTAATTTAAATAATAGATCTCGTTTTTGAAAAATTGAGATTGTATATGAAAGAATATATCTCATTTCGGAAAAATTGAGATAAGAAGAATCTTTAATCTCAATCATCTAGAAACTGAGATCGTAAGTTAAAGAATACATCACATTTTTTTTTTAGACTTGAGATGACAGCTCTGATATAGGAAAAGTTGAAAGTCGCTTATCCCTTAATCGACTCTGCTCGCAATACCCCTAAATAAATGTCACTGTCAACCATTCTACAAAAAAATATGTCGTCAAAAAATAGGGTACTTTCGGCGATAAAAATATATTTCGTCACCAAATGGGTACCTTTGGTGACAAAATTTATGAAGGTTGCGTTTCGTCGCCAAATGTATTTCGAGTATAATTCTATACTCAAAACTCCGTTAATTGAGATCATTCAAATTGGTTTTGAACAACAACACAAAGGGCTACAACTTTCATATTTATCAAAATTTCTAATTTTAATATTTAAAGGTTCAAAATGATGTTCGAAATATATTTTAATGTTAAACACATATGTTATATATTAAATATTTCAATTATATATTGAAAAGTGGGTGTAGTGCAGTTGGTTGAAACTTCTATTCAAAACTCAAGAGACATAAGTTCAAAACCCAACAGGATAAATAAAGGGGGATTTTTTTCCTTAGGAAAATGCCACTTTTAATCTCGATTTTTTCAAAAATTGAGATTATTACTCTCTAAACAACCACTGTTTTATAATGAAACTGAGATGTTAAGCTATTAAAGGTCACGGTTTTGTCATTTTTAATCACAGTTTTTATGTTTTTAGTCACGGTTTTAATGAGTTTTAATCACAGTTTTTATCCTATGGTTAAAAGATAGGGACTTTTAGTTACACCTTGATAGACCACGATTTTGAATGCGAGATTAAAAGTGAAAGATCACACCAAATGACTAAGATCTTTATCTATTTTTGTACTAGTGAAATAGTAAAACTATGCTTATTCATTAGACTAGTTAGAGCAAGTACGCTAGATGAGCTTAAATACATTTTTTGCTATTTTGCTGAAGAGAAGCATAGAAACACAGTGTGCACCAGATGAGGTATTTGGAAAGCTAAAATTTATTTATGAATAGTTGTTCTCTATTTTTACCTATGCACTATTCATACTCATTTCTTTTTTTATTGTTTCTTTCTCTCTCTCTCTCTCTCTTCCCTCCTTTCTCCTCTCTTTAAACAATAAAGATAATAGAAAATGAGTTAAAAATATATATTTTAATTGGTGTTAGGTAAAATAGATAATATTAGTATAGTGTTGAGAGAGATGTGAGTAAGAAAAATGAAAAAAATGCGTTGTTAACCAGCATTTTTACATTTTCATTGATGTATATGCTCTTAGCTCGTTTGTTGTATAAATAATTAGATTTTATATATATATATATATATATATATATATATATATATATATATTACATATACCTAGCTTTACCTATCTAGTGCCCTAAGTTTGAGTGAAAATTCAAGAGATTAATGCCTTGTTTGATTCCCTTTTGGGAAATTGTTGAGTTTGATTTTTGTGGCAATGAATAGAGAGAGAAATTAGGGTAATAATTGAAGATAAAGGTAATGAGCGAAGAGAGATATCGAAAGAAATGAGAGTAATGATTGGATATAGAAGTAATGAGTGGAGAAAAAAATGAGAGTAATGATAAGAAATATGGGTAATGAGTGGAGAGATAAATTATGATAATAATTGAAAATGAGCGTAATGAGCGAAGAGAGATAGAGAGAGAAATAAGAGTAATGATTAGAGATAAAGATAATGAGAGGAGAGAGAAATGAGAGTATTAATGATAGAAAATAATGGTAATGAGTAGAGAGAGAATAAGAGTAATATTTGAAAGTAGGAGAACGAATGTTTTTCAGAGTTGAATTTTTTTTTCTTTTTTGAAGTTTGCAACCGAATAAGGGCTTAAGTCTTCAGCTCAGGGCCTGCCCCGGCCCGCTCTGATTTCTAATGAATGATTATAGGCTTGAAACAAGCACATCCCTGGCATTTTGAGGGTCGGAGGCGATTTTCAAGGTTGGCTTGTTGGAGTCCTTAACATAAGATTGAACAATATAAGTAGTAAATCAATCCAAAAATTCAAAAAAAATAAATATATACATATATATAACAAGGTACATAAAATTTCCGAAAGCAGTAATCATTCATTATTGTGACTGTATCAGTTTAATATCACTCATCTTCTTGTATTTTTAGCGACTGTCGGACTGCTTTTCCGCCATCTCTCATAAAATCAATTGGTGGTAGGAAGGGTTTCAATTAAGTCTTTTATGGCATTCGACATCGCACTCGCAAGTCTGTTTTTAGAGCGGTCGCAGGGAGTAGTATTATGTAACCAAATCCATGGGGGCACTCCGGGTCCAACAGCGACAACATTAGCAATTGCACTAGCATAACATGCTTATTTTTTGTACACCCTATTAACTTTGGAGCACTTAACCCAAAAAAAAAAAAATTTTGTTAGAAGCTTAAGGCGCAAGACTTCCTCACTTTCCCGAAAGGACGGGCCTGGCTGGCCAGATGACCCGTTCTCAATTTCCATGCATGCATGCCAAACATCCCTTCAAAGCCATGGACGTGGAGACTGAGAAGACCCAAGTCAAAAAAGGGCTGCTGAGAGTGGGAGGTAAAGTATCAAACAATTCAGCCTTTTAACCGTACGACATCTATTTCTTTAAAAAAAATTATTGATAATTGTCGTCGTTTAATTCGTTAATTAATTAAGCTTTATCTGGTGGAGGCTAGCCGGGTTTCATCCTATTTAAGGAGAGTTAGCTCGAATCCTTTGACAAACTATCAAGCTGTGTTGTTCTATCAGAGAGAGAGCGTTTTGAGTCTTCTTAAAAGGACTTAGCGATTTTAGCTTGAATAATCGTTCGCGTAAAGTGTATTGTTAATTTATTTTTTTCTTCTTAATTTCACCAACAATGGACCATCTTTCTCTGGAAAAGCCTACGATGCCCGACACTCTTCGCCCCTTAGGGAACTTTCCCCCCAGTTTATGGGGAGATCGATTCTCCTCATTCACTTTAGATACCCAGGTGTTTAATCAATATGATCTCCTGTCTCATTTTCATTGTCTATTATTCTATATGTTTCTTCTATGTATTTTGCCTATATCTTTTAGCGTAAATTTTAAAAATATGCAATATACATCTTGATTTTATATATATATATATATATAATCGAGATCTATATATTTGCAAATGTTAGTTAGTCTCCATTCCTCCTCCACTTGTATCCCAGTATACTGGAAATCGAATGGGACAATGGATATTGTTATCTTTATTGTACTTGGGTTAAACAATCTTTTCTTCTATTTTTAAAAGGATCAAGATCCTCTCCAAGGGTTCTGTCTCGTCCTCTGTGGGTTTCTCTCATCAGGCTCATATTAATGATCAGAACCATTTAATTTTTAGAACTTATTGAGAACGTCAAGCATGCCACAAACCGTACTGTCATATATTGCTTGAAATGTTTTTGGAAGGACATTTATGTTGAAAATATTGGTTTTGATTCCGTGTTTCTAGTTCTTTTTTTCAAGATAAATGTATTTCAAAGATATATCGATCCAATTGACAAGAAATTTTAGGTGATTGATGTTCTCGATGAGGTCAAAAATGACAACTGTTTTGATTTTTGAAGGGGACCAAAAGAACTCACAACGAGTCTTACTGAATGGTGACAAAGAGCCAAACTGGAGCAGCTCTAGACCCTTTTTACTGGAAAATGAACAATATATATATATTCTCGTACATTATTATACGCGGTTAGTATATGATGAAGGCTTATACTGGAAAATGAACAATATATATATATATATATATATATATATATATATTCTCGTACATTATTATACGCGGTTAGTATATGATGAAGGCTTCTGAAGAAAAAAGAAGAAGAAAAAGTTAATTGCATTTTTGACATAGCTAGCTATATATGATCATGCAGTTACTAGAGAAATACAGTACAGAGGTTGAAGTGTTGAAGGAAGAAGTGAAGGATATGTTAGTACTAGATCATGACGATGTTGGAGATGGTGGTAAATCAGGAGCAGAGAAGATGGTTCTGATCGATGCTCTTGAACGCCTTGGTGTTTCCTACCTCTTCCAGAAAGAGATTGAAGAGCTTTTGGAGAACATGTTTCCAAAGTTTGAGGAATATAGTCATGTTTTCCATGATAATTTGTTCATGCTGTCACTTCACTTTCGAGTTTTTAGGCAACATGGCTATGACTTGTCTTCTGGTAAGTGCCCTTTTTACTATTTAACGCTGACAAACTTTTGTGCCTAAATCAGAACACAGATGCGTTCGGAGTCATCCGATGCATATCATGAGCTAGCCTCCCCCATAATTTTGTGAGACCAACTTGTATAAGACGATTCTGACATATCTGTGTTCAGGTTTGGGAAAATTTGCGTAATGTAGCATTATTATTCAAATTAAGGGGTAATTCTAGACGCCAACCCCCATACCTAAAAGTGGTTTTAGGATATATATTATCGTGCATTAATAAGTCATCATAATAAAAACACCATGCAAATTTTCTCACGTCAATTTGAATAGTTTCTCAAATTATATGGTAAGTTTTAGTACTCCACTTAAACTTGGCTATTTATTGAGAACTTTGTTCCGATTATGTATTTTCGTGTGCACTTATAAGTACTACAGATTTTACATCTAAAATCACACACACACACACACACACACACACACACATATATCAACCTTCTTATGTAGTAAAAATCACTTGGATATTTTGCTCTAAAATTTGAATGCCTGTGAATTAAGGCTCCGTTTGTTTGGACATAAAATATTTTTCGGTAAAATATTTTACCTATTTTTCGGTGTTTGGTCGTATAAAAAAATAGGAAAATATTTTACATGTAAAATATTTTTCATCAATTCGATGAAAATGATTTACCCTTAAATCTTCTGTATGTTATTTTCCGAAATCAACCCACTGCCTTCTACTGTAATTCTCACTACTCAGTTTTCTCAATCGTCAGTCCTGATACATGTTCAATTCCAATATTTTCAGATCTCTCCACCGTTTGAGTCTCCCTCTCTCTCTCTCTCTCTCTCTCTCTCTCTCTACACTATTTTTTTAATCTCTGAAAATAATTTCAAGTGCCAACCAAATACCGGTAAATAAAAGTTTGAAATTTATTTTCTGAAAAATATTTTACATCGGAACAAACGGAGCCTAAGTGATCACTGTCTAGATTTCTGAAAAATGATCCAATGACATATACTCCCTCCGTCTCTTTTTTAGTGTCCTGCTTTGTAACTTCAACTTATTAAAAAGATATCAGCATCATACATTTCACATCAACTTTTTTCTCCACTTTTTCTACTTATCCATCATCATTACACTTTTACTCACTTATTTTTCAAAATGAAATATACTTTTAGGGACAAAATAGACAATACACCAACTTTTACCCACTAATTTTTTAAAATGGACACTTATTAAGGGACAGCCCAAAATGAAATACTGGACTCTAAATAAGAGACGGAGGGAGTAGTATTAAGTTTCTTAAAGCTAAAAACCATTTTTTGGATCAGATTTTTGTACAAAATAATGTGGCATTTTTTTCCAGATCCCTTCATTCAAGCTCAAACTTTCAACGTTGTTGCTAACTTCTAAAAAATGACGCTACCATATTATTTTTGATAAGTTCAATTGTCATATTATAAAGAACTTTCATTTATTACATTACAGACTTATGCTATGTTTGGATTGGTTTTTTAAAAGTTTTTTGAAAAATAATAGGAGTAATAAGTGGAGAGAGATAGAGAGAGAAATATTAGAAATAGGAAGAATTTATGAGAAATTTTTTAAAAAATTCTTTTTGAATTGTTAAGGGAACACAGCATTAGTTTTTTGGAAGTTAAGGTAATTAATATGATATGGACATGA
Source organism: Rhododendron simsii (assembly GCA_014282245.1). NCBI lineage: Eukaryota > Viridiplantae > Streptophyta > Magnoliopsida > Ericales > Ericaceae > Rhododendron > Rhododendron simsii. The sequence goes on along the minus strand of WJXA01000428.1, from coordinate 18,754 downwards.
TGTGGCTCACGTGAATATTATATCAGATGCCTTTGAAAGATTCACAGACAATAATGGTGAGTTCAAGGAAACCATAAGCAGTGATATGATGGGTATGTTAAGCCTATATGAAGCTACTTTTTTGAAGACTCATGGAGAAGATATACTTGACAAGGCTTTTTGTTTTACAAAAGCTGGGCTTGAGTCCTTAAAACCACATTTAAGCTCAAATTTGGCAGAACAAGTGACCCATGCCCTGTACCAATCACTCCAAAGGGGAATTCCAAGAGTTGAAGCTAGGCATTACATTTCTGTTTATGAAAAGGATGCTTCTAGGAATGAAAAGCTGTTGAGGCTTGCAAAGATTGATTTCAATCGGGTACAGATGTTACACAAGGAAGAACTCTGCCACATCTCCAGGTAATTAAGATTCCACGTGTGCCTATTAAAAGAGAATATGTTGTGTTTTTGTGTACATGTTATATACTTCATCCGTCGCACTTTGTTGCATCTGTTTCTTTTTTGGGACGTCCCAAAAAATTGATTATATCTCACAATCTAGCTATAATGTGTTTTTTATGATTTCAAAAGCTTTGTCTAAAAAAATAAATTGAGATTTATTAAATAAGATCCATATTGAATATATAAAATATTATAGATTGTGAGATATAAACAATTTTTTGGGATGTCCCAAAAAAGAAATAGGCAAAGCAAAGTGGGATGGAGGCAGTATATATTTGGCAATGACACCGATTAATCTAAACCCCGTTCAATCTTTTTTTCTTAAACAAAAAATAGAAACAACATATCATGAAAGATAAACAATGAAATGGTGAACAATAAAAAGATTAAAACATTGAGAGCGCTTCGAAGAGTACGAGGACTCTTCTAGTGCAGTTGTTAGCAAAGATTCAACCTACTCTACAGCCTCACATTTTTAGATAAACAAAAAAACAACAAAAGCATGCAAATAAAAGTACAAAGAAGCTAAAAATCTCAGGTTTTTGGTAAACCAAATTATTTTTTTAATTGGGGTGTACCATGGGCTTATCGTAAGTCTTTTTTTTTTTTTTTTGTGGTAACTCATATTTGTAACCATTCTATACTTCCATATATTTAGGTGGTGGAAAGAATGGGATCTACGGTCACATATTCCTTATGTGAGGGACAGAGCAGTGGAGTGCTTTTTCTATTCTACAGCAGTTTGTTTCGAACCGCAATACTCTCTTGCCCGTTTGATTCTCACAAAAACTATGATAATGATATCTGTTCTAGATGATACCTATGATGCTTATGGTACCTATGAAGAACTCAAATGTTTCACAAATGCGGTGCAAAGGTACTGTTGCTAGCTATAAAGACAATTTAAAAGTTTGCATACTTCTTTATTCTTTTTGGATCCATTTTGATAATTCAGTTTGCCTATTTTCGGATTGTTTCCGGATCCACCTTGATGATCCATAGGGTTTACATCTTAGAGCTATTTGAGGACATCGACCACGTCAAAAACCACGTTGATTATATACCGATTTGATCACAATGCATTTATCTATAGAAAAAGATTGTAACACCGGATTAGAACCCATTCTTATCTCAAATTAAACGTGTTTCAAATATATATCAATCATTACTTGATCAACATGATTTTTCAAGCGATTGATGTTTTTGGACAAGCTCTAAAATATGAAGGATTTTTAGATCAACTAAGTGGGACCTTAGATATTCTCGAAAATAGGGAAACTGGACCGGCCGTTCAATCCATTTGTATGCACTCGATAGGATCCTTTTTTCTTTCCCTACACAAAAAAACAAGCCACACATCGAGGTTTACAAGTTCTTACATTCTATCTCTCAAGTGCTGGTGGGACCCCTAAATAGTATTTTGAGTCTTTCTATCACTTATGAAGATGTAAGAATGGATATAAATTTTGGAACATATATGTGTAGCATTCCCTTGAATATAGGAGGTATGATTGTGTCACATCAAGTGCTCGTGTGCAGGGATGAAGCTAGAATTTTATCTTAGTGGCAAGGCCGGCTTATGGCATAGGCGAGGAAAGCAACCGCTTCCGGCCCCGAATTTTGGTTCAAAATTGAGGTCCCATTGTAATGTAACTTACGTATTAATATTAGAATGTTTCCAAATAAAAACACAAACTAGATACTTGGTTTAGTGGTCGCATAATATTATCATGCTATTGTGAGTGTGTGGTTCAACTCCCATGCATCTCCATAATTGCAAGCATATTTTTTTTACATATATATTGTCATAATTATATTCTTTTAGTTTGATTTTTTGTACTTTTATCATTTTTTAAAGAAATCATGAATTTGTAAGGGCTCAATATACAAAATTTGCTTCGGGCCTCCAAAATATATGAGCCGGCACTGTTTAGTGGTGGGGCCATCATATGCATGTCTATCGACTTCAAACAAAATTTAAAATAGCATATTGAATACTATAATCCACGATGTTTGTCAAATCCACATACAATACCAAGACAGTGTAATTTTGATTTAATCTATCTACAAAAATGAGGTATCTTGAATTGTAATACTTTTTCACATCATTAAAAGTATTGATGATAGAATCAACATCAAAACTTCTAGCAATGTGCTTCTCAATGTACGAGACCTTCTCGACTTTGAAGAAAATTTCTTTGCAAATTTCAACGCCATTCAATCACAGCCTTTGATACTTAATTTGCTACGTTTCTTTTCTGTTCGCATATAGTGTCTTCTCTGTTTGTCTTTTCCCATAGAGTTTACATAAAAACAAAGTGTGAAGTTTGATTTTTCTTAATTCAAACCTCATATTTTATTCACTTGGTCCATTGAATTTGGTTTTGGACTATTTTTTTGGCCTCCTTTAATTTCTAGAAGAAAAAAAAAAACTAGAGGATTAAAGACTTCCTATCCTATATAACAAAAATAATGAAAAAATCTAGTGGTGGCTGGCTTATGTAGTTTGAGGATAAAATATGTTTTTCAACATAGTAAATAGTATGTTTTGAAATTTTTGTGGTGGCGGGCACCTCCACTTGTTCCCCTCTGACTCCATCTTTTTCGTGTGTTAGGTGGGACATGAATGCCATTGATCAACTCCCTAAGTACATGAAGCCAATCTACAAGGCTCTCCTAAACGTTCATGATGAATTTTACCAGGAGATCATGGCAAAGAAAGAAATAAACTACAGCGTCCAATATTTAGAAGAAGCGGTATGGCCGGCTGCCTTAAATAGTTCTCTCTATTATTTTTTTTATTTTGTTGATTTTATGAGAAAATAATATTCTTTCATAAATATTTTACAAAGTTTCACATAAATGAAATTGAAATGGTAGTTTTGTCATTAACTGGCAACTTGATAGTTTCTTTTAGAGGAACTCATTCATCATAACGAAGCTAGCTGCACAAGCATATTTTCTCCAGTTAATGACAAAACTACCATTTCAAAGTGATTGACACATATGGAGATGAATTAAAAAAAAAAACTCGATTCTTATTTAATTTATAAAAGTTTATTTTAACTCGATTCTTCTTGATTTTTATTTTTGTCTGTCCTTCATTTGAATCAGTACAAAGAAGTAGTAAGATGCTACGATGTTGAGACCGAGTGGTTAAAGAAAGGATATATGCAAACGATGGAAGAGCATTTGGCCAATGCTTTAGTAACCATCACTTCTCCATTGCTCACGACGGCGGCATTTGTAGGGATGGGAGAGATTGCAACCCCTGAGGCATTCCAATGGTTACAATCTCAACCTCGAATCCTCATGGCTTGCTCAACAATATTCCGAGTCATCAATGACATACAGAGCTGCAAGGTAATTAGTAGTACAATATATATAGTTTTATAGAAAATGATTTCCATGTTAATTAATTCTCTTTGGCATTTTTGCATTTTGGTTTGAAACTGCATTCTCAGATTGAATCCTAAAATCCTGGTTTGAACTGGGCGCTGAGAAGGCAGTTCCATTTAATAGAACAATGAGTTTAGGTCTTCCAATGATCTGACCAAAACAATATATTTAAAAATCCAACTCCTTGGCATGGCTAGTTGCCAAAATTGTTTCCATTGGGTTAATTTGATTTGGCCTGATTATTTTACCTTAAAGCACCTTTTATCACATGATTATTGGAAAAACGATGTTAGCTTTGATTTATGTTAATAGCAAATTTTAGGGTCTGTGCAAAGACATCATGAAGATATTTTCTAAAATTAATAAAACTAAAGGCTGCAAACAATTAAGGAATACGTGTCACTCACACGACTCCCCTTACATAAAGTTACTCTGCAATACTAGGAGGTGAAACATTGACATATGGTGGATGCTCACACATGATCATCATTTTATCTAACAATTGTTTTTGTAATTTTTTTTAAACAATTGAAGACAGAAGATGAGAGAAGCCACGTGACTACAGGAGTTGACTGCTACATGAAGCAATATGGTGTTTCAAGGCCGGAAGCCATTGGTGAGTTGTTGAAAATAATTGAGAATGCATGGATCGACATCAATGAAGAGATGATGAGACCAACTATGATATCTAGAGATCTTGTCATTCGAGTTCTCAACTTTACACGCCTTTACGGTGTGGTATACAAGTATAATGATGGGTATACTCAACCAGAATGTGGCAAAGATTCCATTATTGCACTTTACGAAGATTCAATCCCCATATGATCAAGCATAGATAATTTGGTGTTTGTTTCCAAATTCGAATGGGAAATAAATAAGTAGATGCTGGGATTTCAATTTGTACTCTATGTCCAATAGCAATTGTGATGCAGAATGGAAATTGAAATAATTTAATAAATAGCATTCTCTAGTTTTCTTTGTTTTGATTTTAGTAATTTTGTTAGGGATCGAGTTTCAATTTTAGGAATAAGTGTTCTAAGAAGTATTTAGTTTCCCATGCTTGGTCAAGAAGAATAAGGATTGATTTTATTCCATATGTTTTATTTCCTTTTTAGTATTTTAGTAATGCTCTACTATAAATTGAGATGTAAGCCTTCTGGCAAATTGGTTGTTTTTTGATGATTATTAATGAAAATTTAGAGTTTTCTCTATTCGTGTTTGTGTTTCAAAGTGAGAATCTTTAGTGCATAACCAAGTTTGTGATTTCTTATTGCAGTTAGTTTTGTAAAAGGAGGCTGCCCTGCATCAAATTGCAATGCTCCCTATTAAGGAGTTCCATTATGCTTTTCACTTATGGGAATATTATTGATGAGGAGGAAGCATTGCCTTAAAGTAGATCGAATCTTCATTTTCTGTAAAATTGGTGGAAAATGTTTTACATGTAAAATGTTTTCCTCATTTTTATACAACCAATCACGAAAGAATAGGTAAAACATTTTACATCAAAACAAACGGAGCCGACATGTGACACATTAATCCAAGAATGACACGCACAAAAAGAAGAAGATATGTTGGTATATCCAACTAGATCGCCTTTTCATTAGATTCAAAATCTAACAAGCTGAAATCGAAATTGCCTTTTCGTTGGAAGCCATTCTTGCAATTCCTCTCCCGGTAGTAGGTGTGCCATGCACTTCAACTCGATTGGCATCTATCAGGTCAAGTCTGGGTATTGTATAGCTCACAATTTGTATCTAACTCAGTTGCTAGATGTAAATAATATGAAAGAAATATTTGTCTTCTTTATTTTATTGAATCAGAGTATGCAACTTTATACAAGAGGTTTCCTACAATTGTGCTAATCTATTCTAGGCAATCTAAATATAATCGGAATCTAAAGATTTTACTGCAAATATAATACTATCTATCCCATGAATATCGGGATATCATTGATCTTCTCAACACTCCCCCTCAAGTTGGAGAATGAATGTCAAGAACTCCCTACTTGCGTATCATGACTGAGAAAGCTTCCTTTCCCAATGGCTTGGTGAACACCTCTGCAAGCTGACTTGTTGAAGCAACGTATTTGGTTACAACCAAACCGTCTTGTATTTTGTCTCGAATAAAATGGCAATCCATCTCTATGTGCCTGGTTCTTTCATGGAAAACAGGATTAGCTACTATGTGCATGGCTGCCTTGTTATCGCAATATAACAATGCCGGTTTCGAATGTAATATCCGCAAATCTTTCAACAATGAGCGTAACCAAGATAATTCACAACATGTTCCTGTCATGGCTCTATATTCGGCTTCGGCTGAGGAAAGAGATACGGTTTTTTGCCTTTTTGTCCGCCAGGAAACAAGAGAAGATCCCAAAAATACACAATAACCCGTGATTGATCTACGAGATGTTGGACAACCAGCCCAATACGAATCAGAAAAGGCTCGCAAAGATAAATCACTCTGAGAAGAGAAAAATAAACCTTGTCCTGGACTACTTTTCAAATAACGCAACTGTTTGGGCTGAATTAACTCAAATCAATTGGCAAATAATTGTGTGCGGGCGTGCCAGAAAAGAAATAACTTCAAAGGAGAAATTACTCTTTTCAAAATGATTTGAAACCACTAATTTCAATCAGGCAATTGTGTTATCCGTTCGATTACCTCAACTAAGAGGATTTTTCCTTAAGGTATCAACCAAATAAAAGATTGACGCGCTTCGAAATCAGAAAAGATGATTGAACACAAACAAACCTGAATCTAATCAAAGGTAAGTTTGTATACAAATACTCTTAAGATTCTATCAAGAATAATAAAGAAATGCAAGCACACTGAATTTAATCAAAAGCGAACTTGCAAACAACTATTCTTTGGTAAGAAAAGAGCTTAAAGGAAATAAGAAAACTTGAATTTAATCGAAAGTAGTCTTACATGCAAATAAGCCTTCAACTTACAAAAAAGACCCTACTCTAAACTAAAACTAATCTAAGATACATCTCTGAGCAATCATTTTGTATGAATTGTCAGATGATATGGATTTTTGTCGTCCCTTTCTCTTCAATTGCTTCTCCTATTTATAGATGCTGAACTTGCCTTCGAACCCCCACGTCTTCGATTGATATCCATGTTGGCCACATAAAACGGTTGAGGGGGGGTCTTCGAACGGTTATCCTGATATTTCCAGAATCCCTTCTTCTCCTGCTTGCTTCGATCGTGGTGTTCGTGGCTCCATGCTTAAATAACGGTTCCCACTTCCAAGCAACGTGGGTTAGTGTTTGGCTCAGAATAATCCCCTATAATCATGTCTACCATTCATTATAAACCAAACAGTAATGGTACCGTTTGATGTTTCCAAAGATCAATCAACGGTTTAAATCAGACTGCTTTTAAAACCATCCTTAATTATAGTCTAAACGCTGTCGGTTCCAATCAAAACGATACCGTATAGTACTAAAACAACATCACCATTTAACCCCGCAATCCTCTGTATCTCGGGTTCAATCAGGATGTGTTCTGATTGGTCAACACACTATTTGGTGTCACGTGTAACTTTCCTATTGGGTGGCATTTTTAGGATGTAAACACACCCCCCGCATTAACATTTTATTTATGCTAAATAAATGTTAATGGCACACGTTCTCTGCCCATATCCCTTCAACTTCGGATGCACGAAGCTTGACAGGGCTTCATTCCCATGCACGTCTATTGAGCTTCCCAAAGATAGCTACAATAATTTCCCTATAAATGGCAGTTAATGATAGGGTTTAACGAATTACATTACCTCTCATAAACCCCTTCGAATTTGAGTTTTCCTTTATTAAGAAATCTTAAGTTTATGGACTCTCTTCCAGAAATCAATCTTATCTTGGACAATCTCGATTGCCAAACTCCTTCTCCTCAAATGTCTCCTCCAAACTCTCCTCGAATGTTAGCAAGCAAAATCCTTTCGGATCGAACATTCCATACTCCCAACCCATCTACCACAGGTTGGGACTCCTCTTTAACCCGTTCGAATTCGTTCGATGGGTCCAACTGGGGCTCATGGGAAGAAAACCCTACCAATACCAATACTGGCACCATTCTGGTCCGGTTCGATCAACCTGATCCCACACCTCATAAATTCCATCACTTTCGAACCCTTTTTGCGAGTCAATTCCTGCCCCTGAGTGGTAACGATACCGTTCACATGGGCATGCTCGAATCCATTTATTCTTCTCTCAAATTTTCCCCTTTCCTCAAACAGGAAGAAAACTATCTTGGGCCGGCCCCTTATTGCGACTTCAAACGCATGGCCCAAGCCCAAAAAACCCTCTGGCTCACAGAGGTGCAAACCCCACACTTCCCAGCTGACTTCGAAGAGACCAACAAGTTAATTCCTCTTCCTGAAGAGCCCGACTGGTTCAATGAGGTGAATAACCTTGCCATTAACACCCCTCATTTCCAATGGCAATATGGTTATTCCATCTACTCTGCTGACAAGAGCAAAGCTTTGCAGCTTCTTGCAGCTTTCTCCTTTCTGGACATCCATATTCTGGAAGAACAAGTCCCACTCACCAATTTCAAATGGGCTTGTGAAACACTGGTGCTATGTTCCATCCCTTCTGCGGTTTCCTATCAAATCCACTGCTTCCTGGACTTCTTACCAGTGATCAAGTCATGGCTCGAAGCCAATACTGCTGCGTATTGCTTCGATCAATCCCTTCAAGACTATGCTCTTACTAAGGAAAGGATTGAAAAACTGCACGACCAAATCCATAACTTCACTACTGAATCCTTCGAAGTGGTGCCTGGCCATGCTGACAAAAAGCTTCGAAGGCGCTTCAAAAGGCAACAAATGAAGCGTCCAACAAAAGAGGCTCGGCTTCGAAGGAAAGCCAAAGCTTTGGTGCTCCGCTTTAGGCCCCTGCTGGAGAAGAAATTGGAGTCAGACTCCAAGGAAGACATGAGGAAAATGGAGCTGAAATTCCTCCAGTTTGCATGGAACAAGTTCCATAGCCTTGTTACTTGGTCCTTTCCTCATTACTTTGAGAATAAAAAAGCAACCGCTCAGCACCCAAGCCCTTCGAAGGCCTAATTTGTGCTTCTTCTAGAATTTCCCTTGTTTTGCTTTTTTTCCCTTTTGTAAATACGTAAATTTCAATTTTGTAATCCAGTAAGTTTGTTCAATGAAATTTCCTTTTTTTCAACACGCTGGACTTGGGTTTATCGTTAAAATAGAAATTCTAATAATAAGAAACTCTACTAAAGAGAAAAAACCAACCCCAGCGGACCCCGGAGTACGGGCCCACTACAGGCCTGGCCCACCTGCAGGAGTATAAAATCGGAATTGATTCAAAACCACCCCTTACACTCTACTCGTTCAAGTTTTCTCAAACTCAAAACTCCCAAGAACAGAAACCCTCTCTCTTTCTCCTCGTCATCAACGCTAAACCCAAACTGAATCAATGGCTTCTTCCAGCAATCCAGCAGCCCGAGAACATGTTACTCCCTCTTTGGCCTTGAGACGGTTCGTGTCAGGACAAACACCAGGACCGACTAAAGAGCCCTATCTCGATTCCAGGGTCTTCATTCCAAACCCTAGCGAAGAAGGTACTTACATTTTAGGCCCTCAACTCATAGGAGAAATCCCTGCTAGCCTTTCTCTCTACTATCCTCGATTGGGGGATGCTGAAATCCGGGCTTGTTCGAACCAGGATTGGCAAAATTTTCCAAAGAAATCCTTCCCCTGTTGGCCCACATTGGACAAGGATTGGAAGATATGGACCACCCGTATGTTGGCTGCGAAGTCAGACGACTTAGAGAAGGTGGGTTTAAAAAGAATCATCACCCTCCTTCGAAGGGGGGTCCCACAAAATCCTCCTCTGATTCAGGCCGCCTTGGCCTTTTGGGACCCATCTTTCAACTTCTTTCGCTTTAACTGTGGCATGATGGCACCCACAGTTTTGGATGTTACCCAAATGTTGGGGCTTATTCCGTATGGCCCCCAATTCGACCCTACCAAGGAGTTCCATCCTCCCGAGGGATTTACTCGTTTGACTGCCACCAACGGGGCTTTTTCTCAGTTCTACCATAGAGAAAGGAAATTGGTAGGAGAAGTGACTGAGACAGAGTTTTTTGCCTACATTCTCTACACCCTCTGCAAACACATCTTCTGCCACTCCGGGAAAAGAGTGATGAATGAATTTGTTCCATTGGCACTGGCACTTGCTAGAGGAGAAGAGTTTGACTTCGCCTCCTGCTTCTTGGGTCATGTCTACAAAGCTGGGTTCGACTTCTACCAGAAGGGTTTGAACCATTCACAGGGAGGGCCCCAATGGTTTATCCAACTTTGGCTTCATGCCTACTTTCCTGAGCTGGGTCCCTTCAAAGCACCCACATCCCTTACTGGTGTCGTCGAGGCGCCCAATGTTCATGGTGACAACTACGTCCACCCAGAGGATAGCACAACACAGACTTTGGTGTACTACCTCTGCTTTTTTGCTGGTCTAGCCTCAGATAGGGAGTGGCCCAACCCATACCCTACTCTTGTTGGGCCAACATGGTTGTTCGACATTCTGGCAGACAAACGGGGAAGATCATCTCGAGCTCTTCAAGCATGGGGCAACATTCTTACAAGCAGAGAGATCTTCATTTCCTCGTCGAATACCCTCAAGTCTATAGCACATGCAGAGGTATATTGCCCTGCACAATTTGCTAGGCAACTGGACTTTGTTCAAGGCATACCCACTCCTTACTGTGGCCTCGCCAATATCTGTATGTCTGAACGATCACCGATCATGGCTGACCAATTTCTGACGGGGTTTGCCCAAGCCAGACATGCATTGAGGAGAACAGTCACTCAAGAGTTCAGGGAACCTGAAGTGCGCACCACCCCTGCATTTGACAACTGGTGGCACTCTAACTGCTCCTTCCTCTCAGGGATTAAACCCTTCAAACAGTTTCTAGCCCACATTGGGTTCGAGAAGTCTGAGTTTGGGCATGGAGGAAAAAATAACTCGTCATCTTTCTCCTCTGACAATGAATTTGGTTTGGCTGGAGGGATCGAAGACATTACTGGAGGCGAAGTTGAACAAAGACTGACTCCAGTCGAAGCCTCCCCAATAGCAATGGTCGTTCCCCCCTCTCCATCAAGAAGACAATCTACGAGGGTAACACAAAAAAGAGGTAATTATCTCTGAACATCTCTTCTTTTTTGCTGAAACCAAACCTAATTGCATTCCATCCTACAGGTGCCACTTCTTTTTCAGAAAGTGCTTCGAAGAAGAGAAAGATTACTTCTCAGCCTACAGAAGTAATTCCTACTAAGCACTATCTTGAGCCCTCAGCTGCACCTCCAGGTTGGTTTCCTTCCCTCCAATTAATCTTTTAAAACCCCCATACCATTTATCCGAGCCACCCTCTTACCCCTTTCCTTTCAGCTTCGAAAAGGACAAGGACCACCAGGAAGCGTGGTCCTCAGGTTTCTTCTAGTGATGAAGAGACAGAGAGTGACACAGAGATGCTGGCCTCAAGGGGTAAATTCCTTCCTTATTTACGATTCAGTAAAAGATTTTACTGTAATTCTAATTCTTGAGTTCGAACCAGGTGAAACAAGACAGATGAAGGAGACCCTCCGCTATGTGAGGAAAACAACTCCTCCCAAGAGGCATGTTTCTCCAAAAAAGTCTTCCTCCCCACAAGAGGTAAGTTAGTTTAAACTGCATACATTCTCATGTGTCTCCTGTGCTCGTGATTTGCTGCTAACTTCTTTGTAAGCTCAGGTTGTATCCCCTGTTAAGGCGGTGGACCTAGCTCTTGTTCCCTGCCCTCAACAAGAAGTGATAGAGCCCTTAATCCCAATGCTAGCAGATGCCCCCTACAAGGTATCTTCTGAATACTCGCCTTTCGAATAATGAAAGGATTTACTCTAACTTTCTTTTGTTTTTTTACAGGCATCCCCTGTTCAAGCTTTTTCTATACAGAAAGACGTTGCTGCAAAGGATATTGACATGCACGCCTTGCTGTCATTCCTTACTGAGCCAACCTTTGCACAGGTAGTGGCTAGTTTGGCTCCTTCGAAGACTCTGGGGTCACTTCCCATTCTTCAGGGAGACTTCCCCTTTACTTCCTTATCGGTTTCAGGGGAGGGACCTTTAAGGATGGACCCTACTTTGGCTTCGAAGAGCCATGTTCTTAGAAATGCTGAGGATCAAGGCTCCAGTTTGATCTCCTCCTCAGATCAGGTATTCTTGATACTCAATCATACCTTTCTTTTCTTGTTTTACATTCTATTTAACCTTAACTTATAATTCTTATGCAGGGAACAGGCATGGCCCTTTTTCCTGAAGATCATCCCTCATCTTCCTCTGCTCCAATTGACTTGCCCTTAGTGGTTTTCAATATATCCCTCTTTAAGAGTCAATTGGAAAAATTTTGTAATCAGATTGCTGATCCCATTCTTCCTTCCTCTTCGAATTCTCTCGAAAGCCTTCAACAACTTTTGAGCCCTTCCATGCCCTCTGACTTACCTTCCTTTAAGATTAAACATGTTCCTTCAAAGGAAGAAGTTCTAACACTAAAAAGTTTTCTAAAATCTTTAAATCATTTAGGACTTCCTACTTTGATTGATCATAGTTTAACTTACCACTTCGAGGTATGCTATCAGGCCTTGTCCCTTTCCCAAGGACTCCCTTCTTCAATCAACTTCACTCTTCAAAAGCACCTCAAACAATTTAGTGAATTGATTGCTTATAATCACTTCTTGTCTGAAAGCATTGGCACAACTATTGAGAAAACCAACAAATTGGAGGCCAAAGCACTTGAGACTGCTTCTCGTCTGTCTCTTTATCAAGCCCGAAGGGACAAACTTTCAGAACTTGACAAGAAGATGAAGTGGTTACAAGAAGAAATGAAGAAGGTCAGGGAAGAGATAGCTGAAGTTTCGAATGGCTTTCCAGAGCTTGAAGACGAAGCATTACGGGATGAATCAACGCTTCCACAGCTTATTCCTTTTCTTCGAAAGGAACAGAGAAGAAAAGCTATCCATACCTCACTTTTGGATGCTAACTCTAATTCTCTTCGAGAGCTACTAACCACTATTCGTGATGTAATAAGCCCCTTTTTGTAACTTCACACAGCTTGTACGTTTTTTATTATTCAATTCAATTCTGGGATAAGTACAACTGTAATTAAGATTGACACTAGTTCCTATTTTCTTTTGCTTAAAAGCTTACTGTGTCAACTTCTCACCTACCGTATCTTAAAGAATCATAAATGACTATCTACTAGTATAAATAGAGGTCTCTGGAAAAGAAAAAACTTACAGATCATCTTCTCCACTTCTCCTTCCTGTGGTATCATTCAAACCAAGCTTTCAAGTAAGGCTACAAGAAGGATAACTATCATGAAGCCTCATCTTGTATTTGTGAAGAAAAGCTTCGAAACATAGCCACATCAACCCTCATGATATTTCCCTTGAACTCTAAAGCCCTTAGGTATAGACACATCAACACTCATGATGTGCCTGTACTGGGCTGTTGCTTCGAAGACAAGAATGGGCTTTGAGCTCTATCTCCCTACCAATGGAGCTTTGTAGGGAGAATAGAATCAAGTCCCAATGAAGCTAGGTTCAAGTCTTTGGATCTCAGTTGGCTGATCCCTAGAGATCCTCCTCCATGATACTATTATGCTCTAGATAGGTTCTCCAATGTAACCTTCTGTGTAACTGTTATGAGCAAAGAAATTACTTACTAATGTAAATGGCTTTGACCAATAAATTGGTGTTCTTAGCCATCCCTTTCTATTTAATGCTATTAATGAAGGAAAATACAAACAGAAATCCTCCTTCCAATACTTTGCTCCTTTATTCCATGTCTATTTATTACTTTTGCTTCGAAATGTGTTGATACTTCGAAAACTAATCTAGTGTAATTCCAATCGTTTCAACTAACTTATTTAATTCCAGTAGTTTCTTAGCCGTCTCCTCGTAAGTTGTAAAAGATCATATACTTCTGACGTATGACGCCTAATGCTCTCAAACCCTTCACTTTCCAGGCTTTACGCGTCTGCAACCCATTTAATAATGGTAATAAATGAGGCGGACTCCCCGTATTTCTTTGGGCTATAAATACACCTAGACGTCGATAGATCACAGCATCTCTTTCAAACAAACAACATGGCTGAAAACCATCCAAATCTTGATGGTCTCACTAGTCAATTGGCCAACCTGACTAACATGATCATGGAGCTGAAGAGAGACGTCCACGCTGAGTCTCAGGCCCTTCGAAGTGAGATCGCTCAGCTTCGAAGCCAGCTGGTGTGTGTGGAAACAGCTTCACGCCTCTGCTTGGCTAGGACCTGGGATGATCTTTCGACCGTCCTCTCGGCCCATGAGGCAAAAAGTCCCCCAGAGGGAGGATCCTCTTGAAGATTCTCCTTTGGGACTATGAAGATCACCAATGGTCTTCATTTTGCTTTTTGGACCAGAGTTGGTCTTTTTGTTGTTCAGACCTACTTGGGTCTTTTTTTTTTTGTTCAGACCTACTTGGGTCTGTTTTGTACTTAGACCTGCTTGGGTCTTTTTTTTTTGTACTAATGAAATGAAACTCTTGCTTGGCTATTCTCGATTCTTTATAGCTTCGATTGGTAATATGGTGACTTGTTTGTGTCTTCGAATGCTAATAGAGTAATTTTTTTTGTAAAAAAGTTTTTAGCATCAAATCACTCAACACTAAATCAGCCAGTCAGAACCATCGATGTGTGTAACCAAACTTATTTACACTATCTCTTGTGGAAGGACTCCCATATGGAAGGAATATAAGCCTTCAGATGTCTTCCGTTTATTTTCCTTCGATGAACATAACCATTCAAATTTCTCAAATGATAAGCTCCCCCTTTCAAAACCCTATGGATTTGAAAAGGCCCTTTCCATGTTGGTGCCCATTTTCCTAATCCATCTTTTTTAACTCTCCTATCCCTAATAGGGAGGATAACTTTCCATACGAGATCTCCTTCATCGAAGCTTCGAAGAGCCACTCTTTTGTTATAGCTTCTGGCTATTCTTGCTTTTTGTAGCATAATCTGGTTTAAGGCTTTTATTCTAGCCTCATCAATATCTTCCAATTCCATATGCATGGCCTGATGATAAGATCCTGTGTCTAAATCATTCTGACATGCTACTCTCTGGGATCTTACAGTGATCTCCATGGGTAACACAGCGTCATGCCCATATGTTAATGCAAATGGTGTGGTACCTGTACTAGTCCTTTTTGTATTCCTATATGCCCATAACACATCAAGTAACAGATCATGCCAAATTTCTGGGTTTTGATCCACCATTTTTTGGATCCCCTTCTTGATAATTTTATTAGTTGATTCTGCCTGACCATTGGACTGAGCATAATAAGTACTAGTATATATTAATGAAATTCCATGGTTCGTGGCAAAATCCTTTACCAATCGTCCTTCGAATATGGAACCATTGTCCACTGTTATTGTTTGAGGACTCCCAAACCTGTATATGATTCCCTTTATGAAATCTATTACGTGGGTTTGTTTGACCTCCTGATAGGCTTGGGCTTCTACCCATTTTGTGAAATAATCAGTAGCTACTAGGATAAATTTATGCTTTTCCAATGAAGGAGGATAAATCATCCCAATCATGTCCATAGCCCATCCCCTAAAGGGCCAAGGTTTTATTACATATTGCAAATCTGTGACTGGTAAATGCTTGAGTGGACCTGTTTTTTGACAGGCTTGACACCCCTTGGCATAATCTATACAATCTTTGAGGATGGTGGGCCAATAATACCCGTATCTCCTTATTAACCATCTCATTTTTATGCCAGCTTGATGTGCTCCACAGATTCCCTCATGCACTTCAGCCATTACTTTAAATGCATTTACCTTGCTCAAGCATTTCAAAAGAAGACCATCCATTCCTCTCTTGAATAGCTCATTATTATACATTATATAGTTCATTGCTTTTAATTTGGTTGCCTTGTCTGCAACGCTGTCTGGCTTGGTTAAATATTCAATCAATGCTTGCCTCCAATCAGCATTTCGATGGGTTGAAGCATTGACGTTTAATACTTCGAAGTCCGTCAACCTATTGTGTAACATAGGCAGGGATTTCCTCAAAGTTAATTGACAAAATTCCTTTTCAACTTCTGATAAAACTCTGTAGCCGGACGCTCTTTGAGCTATTTCGTCAGCCTCTTCATTTAAGAATCTAGGAATATAAGTTAAAGTAAGCATATGAAATTGATCCATCAGCTCTTTAGCATGCTGATAATAAATTATCAGCGCTGGACTAGTACATTTAAACTGTCCATTTAGTTGGTTAATCACTAACTGAGAATCTCCAAAGATTTCAGCAACACTAACCCTTAATTGAAGCAAAATTTCTAGTCCAATAATCAATGCTTCATATTCTGCCTGGTTATTGGAACATTGTCCCTCACTGAGTCTAAAACCATATTTGGTTTTCAAGCCTTGGGGGGATTCCAGAATTATGCCTACTCCAGCCATCTGAATAGTTCTTGATCCATCGAACCATAATTTCCATGGCCTGATTTCAACTGTACTAGCCTCCAATGTTGTTGGTGCTTTGTATTCATTTGGATGATCGGCCAAAAAATTGGCCAATGCTTGGCCTTTTATCGACTTTTGAGGCACATACTCAAGACAAAATTCAATTAAAGACACTATCCATTTCCCAATCTTCCCACTAAGCACTGGCTTAGAAAGCATGTGCTTAATTACATCAGTTTGAGAAATAACATAAGTTATTCTAGGCAACATATAATGCCTGAGTTTCTTAGAAGCGTAAAATAAAGCTAAACATAGTTTCTCTTTCCTTGCCATCTTCATTGTCTTGAGCCAACAAAACACCTATTGAATCTTGTGTTGCAGCTAAATACAACTTTACTGGCTTTCCTTCAATGGGAGGCGCCAATACAGGAGGGTTGGCTAAGTATCTTTTAATGGCTTCGAAGGCTTCATCATGCTCCTTTGACCATTTGAATTCCTCCCCTTCCTTCAGTTTCAACAAAGAAGAGAAGATTTTAGTTTTTCCTGCAGTATTAGATATAAATCTTCGAAGGAAATTTAATTGACCAAGAAACCTTTGCAACTCCTTCTTAGAAGAAGGTGGTTTAGCCTCAATGATGGCCTTAGCTTTGTTCTTGTCAACCTGTATTCCTTTACTGTGAACTAGATACCCTAAAAACTTCCCAGCTGATACTCCAAAAGCACATTTTTCTGGATTTAACTTCAGCTGATAGCGTTTCATTTGTTGGAATGTCTTTTCCAAGTGTTGTAGATGATCCTCATCAGAGTTTGACTTCACAATGATATCATCTATGTAACATTCCAGAAAAGTTCCCACTAAATCATGAAAAATAGTATTCATTGCTCTTTGATATGTGGCCCCAGCATTCTTTAGCCCAAATGGCATTTTGACCCATTCGAAGATGCCAATGTTACCTGGGCAGGCAAATGCTGTTTTATGCACATCTCCTTCTGCTATGCAGATTTGATTGTACCCTGAATGCCCATCCAAAATGGATAATATCTTATGGCCAGCAGAACTGTCCACAAGTGTATCCACATTAGGCATTGGGTATTCGTCCTTAGGAGTCGCAGTATTTAGGTTTCGAAAATCAACACAGATTCTGATAGTTCCATTCTTTTTAGGGACTGGAACTATATTAGATAGCCATTCAACATACCTGGCTGTTCTAATGAAACCTGCGTCTAGAAGTCTCTGCATTTCCTTTTTAACACCTGCAATAGTTTCTGGACTCATCTTCCTGGTTGGTTGTTTCACAGGTTTGAATTGTGGCTTGATAGGTAACCTATGCTCCACCAATCCCCTGTCCAAGCCAGGTAGTTCCTTGTAACTCCATGCAAAGCATTCCTTGTTGGCTTTCAATAGTGCCACCAATGCAGCTTTCATACAGGCTCAAGCTGTTTATTAATAAGCACTGGATTGGGATTTTGTGCATCTCCCAACCTTACTTCTTCCAACAGATCTTGTGATTCAACCCGTTCCTCAGAAGTGAGTTGGATTTCTTGCACATGAGAGTTATTGTTCTGCATAACCTCTTCCCATATGTTCTCTTCTTGGATCTTCTGTTCGACCCCCAGAGCAACATACTTTACTAAAGCCAATGAGTTGGCTTTTTCTTCAGCCTCTTTCTTGGATTCACATCCAAGCAGCATCATCTTTTGGGGTGTCTGATTCATAGTCAACAGCTTGTTTCAGCTTCGATTTTAGCTCTGCCAATTCCCCCAGTTCCATCTCGTTGGTTGGATGGGTGGCTGCTTGAAGTAGTTCACTCAGAGGAACTACATCCGATTTGTACATTTCTGCTTCAGCAAAATTTGCCGTGGCAGCAAATGGATGTGGATCAGCTTTGACTCCTTCGACACCCACTTCCTTGCCTTTGTCATACTAACAATCATTAATTCCTGATGCATAGAGGAAGGAATACATCGTTAACATGAATCCAGTCTCTTCCCAATAAAGCATTATATTAGCATAGTGTCAACTACAAAGAAAACGGTATCAGTTTCTATTCCACTACTGCCAATCTAATGGAAATGATTCCCTGGCATGTTGGCTTCCCCAGTAAATCCTGCAATGGATGTGCTGGTTGGATTAATTGTGCTTTCCTTTCCTAACTTTTTTAAAGTTTGGAAAGGCAAAATGTTCACCGCAGCCCAATTATCCACCAAGATTCTATTAAGTGGGACTCCATCAAAGTGTGCAGTGATATACAATGGACGCAAATGTGTCTCATTGCATTAGTAGGTAATTTAAATGGATATGAAATTTCCACATAATTTAAATCTATTACCAGGGGTATTCGACGTCGGACATGGAATCTGACACGAAACAAGCACTTTCTTTTGAGCTACCTCAAAACTTTCT
>WJXA01000427.1:0-38804 GCA_014282245.1 Rhododendron simsii | reverse complement strand
TTGCTTAAAATCACGATGGTGCATGTTAAAATATGTTTACTGTTTTACATGTTAATAGTTGCTAGTAGTATTTCAATATGTATATCTGTTGCTTTGGAATACCCCTGGGTGGCTTCTGAACATGTCTCAGAGCCCAAGTATGAAACACTAAGCAGTGAAAGTCTAGTCAGAACAGGCACGCGCCTATCCTAGATTTGCGCGCACAGGTTTAAGCTAACCTCCAGTGATTGTCTTTGCATAGGTAACTCAGCCTTTGGCCACTATTTTGTCCCCCACACTGTTTATGGGGTGTGCTTCAATTTATATCCATTCCGTTTATAATTACTATTTGCTAAACTGTGTATAAAACTGCTTGGTTTGTCCTGGGTGAGCGCTGGTCATTCCAGAGCCCAGAGGGGGATGGAAATTAAAGTTCTTAAGACAAGCAAACACACGCGCGTTGGTCTGGGGTTCACGCGCGCAGGTCTTCTCGCATGCACTTAGATCATTGCATGCAAGTTTTTCCTGTTCATGCCAACTTCCAGTTAGTGCACTGTTTTGGCTTTTCAGCATTGTTTTGACTTTTATGTCATTTATTGCTTATTAAAACATCCATCCATGCTATGTTATCACATTCTGCAAATTGTTACAATTTTAATCCCCATTTTAACTGTTTCCTTGCCCTAATTGGTTAAAAATTGATTAATAAAGAAGAATCTCAAATCTTTTCACAAAATGCCTAAGTAGAGACCAATTTTCGGATTGGGCGAGAGGGGTGCCTTAAAACCTTTTCCCTCTCGTAACTTGGCTCCCAAACCCAGATATGGTTATGACGGACTGATGCCTTCACTTTTTCAAATCAAATAGCATATAAAGCACTTCAAGTTCGGATCCTTGGGTGTCGGACCTTCAAACCCAAGTGGCGACTCTAAATTGAGCGCTTGTCCCGCTAGCACTCCCTCAATCCGGCCTCTTAAAACCAGAATTTAAAGGGCATGTTGCCCACAGTGGTGGCTCTGCTGGGGATATGATCGAATCAATATTGATCTATACTTAGAGTTTAAAACACTTAGGAACAATCCTTTGAAAGTTTGTCAAAACGGTGAGTTTCACGCTACCGAAGAGCAGAATGGTGATTTAACAAAACCTTTGAGTCCAGTCAATCCGATTTGGGACTTTTTCTATTGTTCACTTGTGTTGTTTTCTCTAAACATGGATTAAATAAAGTGTGCCAAAGTTGAAAAGGTCCTTTTCGATTCTTCTTCTTTCAATCAAATCTTTTAGCATTTCTCATTTGCATTGATGTGGGATAGCCGCGTTGGAGCGTTTTGGCAAGTCAACAGGGTTTACCGGAGCCCGGGGACCCCGAATGCCCAACAACCTTCGATGATGATAAGTCATTCTACCGTTTGACCGTTGCTCTGTGTTTACGTGGGCAACAGGAGGTATATCTTGGCTTTAGTCCCAGGAACTTGTTACGAATCAAAACCGGCCTTTGCATATACAAAGCACTAGAACTCTTCAAACTAGGATAGGTACCCGCAGGGTAAGATCTACTTGCATCTAACCCCATATACAATCTACGTGTTACCGCTTTCCCTATCGCATGTACTATACATACATACCATCTTGTGTAGGAGCATGTCTAGGGCAGCTCCTAGGTTGTCTTTCTTTCGAGTCTGTTTTAGGCTTATTAGGACGCTGTTGTTGCCCGATGAAAAATCGTGCATCTTGATGGTGCACGTTATCAATTTTCAAAGTCCTTAGATCTGTGAGACTTTGGAAAATCAAAAGCTTTCGAAACCCTTGTCTACCCGATCGAGTTTTCAAACAGAAAATGAGGAACAACAAAGAGAATTTCGTGATGCTTACACCATTTAGGTAACAAGTGCCTCGTCACTTACACCACCCGGCTAATAGTGCTGTGCTGCTCATGCCACTTTGGTTCCAATATCACGTCATTTACACCGAGTTGTTCCTACTTCGAAGTTGAAACTTCGAGAACGGAGTAGTCAAAGGCTAAGACTGTTTTGACATCTCTTAGTATTAGTCTATTCTAACAAAGGATACCCTTGAAAAGATTTCCGAGGCATCGTCCAAACATCTTGAGACAAACTTGTCTTCTAGTTTTAGAGTCTATGAGGACACCGATGACGATGAGTGCATTCGTACTTTATTCTTTTATTTAGATAAAGTTGCTGCAGGACCACTATTGAGCCTTCTTTTTACTTTGCTGCAAAGTTTTGATTCATTGTATCAAGGAGGAAAGCACCGAAGCAAAAGGGCAAACCCGCTTAGGACCGTCTGCATCAGAATTCGATTCAAAGGCTCTCGAATCCCAGTCAGTCGCAACGGAAACTTCTCCAGGTTCATTGTTGGCCGCGCTATAATCAGGTTCTTCGTCAATCTTGCAAGAAGCAACACCTTTGACTTCCCCGTCTTAACTTCTACATCAAGCTCCTTTGAAAAACCTGCGATGACAGATCAACCACTCAATCTAGAGGCGGTGCTCACCAACCTCCAGGACAGCCTCACTACTATGCAACAGAGGGCTACCCAAACGGATGCTAACACCACTCATCTGAATGATCTCATTAACACTCGCCTTCCACTAGTACTCAAAGAAGAAGACGAGGACAATAAGGACATTCATGGAGAGCCTGTTTTCATCCCGGATCCAAATCATGAGGGGCGTCTCATTGTTCAGCCTATCCCTAGAGAGGCTCGTGCACCTATTCCAAACCCGAACCTTGCTGGGGTGAGACATGTTCAAAACCCTGACATGGCTGCTCTAATGGCCAAGATGGCTAAGCTAAAGGAAGCTGTCTCAAAATTCGAGAAGATCAGCACAGGGGGAATAGACTTGGATCGTCTCTGCTTGTACCCTAATGCTAAGCTCTCTGACAGGTTTAAAATGCCTAACTTGGTTGAGTTTAATGGGAGTGGTGATCCTAAGATTCATCTCTTCAGGTATAATGCTGCCATGAAACTGCTGGGTGTGAAAAGTGAGGCTATGTCTCAGCTGTTCCCTCAAACTCTCTCTGGGCCTGCCTTCCATTGGTTTCTGTCACTTGACATCTCTAAAAGAAGGACTTGGGAGGATATAGGGGCTGTGTTTATTTTGCAGTACAACTACAACTCCCAACTCAAAATGACCACTCGAGAGTTGGAATCCACCAAAATGGAGGCTAAGGAGTCCTTCGCGGATTTTATTAAAAGGTGGAGAGCCAAAGCGCTCTGATGACTGAGCACTCAAGTGAGAAAGATCAATTCTGCATCATCTCTCGCAATCTTCAGCCCGACTACACCAAGTACCTGGTGCTTGTTCAAGCGTCTGCCAACTTTAAGACTTTCTTCAAATCTGGCCTGGCCATCAAAGATGTGCTGTAAAGTGGGATTCTGCCAAGGGGGTGGTTTCCGATCCTCCAAAATTAAAGCCGCGGGCCTACTCCGGGAACACCAATGTGCTATTTAGGGGCAGTACTTATGCCAATGCAACATTACGTAGCAACAATGCTTCACCTGCCAATGCTGTCAACCACATTGCCGATGTCAAACAGGTGCAAACGCCGCAAAACAACTAGCCTTGCACTCGACCCCGTAGCTTCTCTGCTTTCGAGGCACCATTGTCCTCTGTCATGGAGAAGTTGGTCAAATTCGGGCACCTCAAGCCCCTCAATCTAACTCCACTACCTAAACATCCACCCGCCAAATTCAAACCTTACCTCTATTGCGCCTACCATCAGGGGGCTGGCCATCTCACTGACTCTATTGCCTCTGTCATGGGATTCAAGACCTCATTGACTAGGGCACACTTGAGGCTTCACCTCCACCACCTCAAAAGCCAAACGTCATTTCCAATTCCCTCCCTAATCACAAAGCTGTCCTGCATATCAACCAGATATCCCTCAGCTCCATTCATATCGAACCCGACTCCACTATATTCAACCATACCGACCATATAATCCTAGCGAATCAACCCAAGCCAATCGTATCCATACAACTCGAGCCCAAAGCCGAGATCTCATACATACATCTGGAGGAGGGACAATCGTCTAATTCCAGTATAGCCCCGGAGCGTCTGCGGAGGTGTTTGGCAAATTTCAACAAGCACTTCATCGACTTTCAAACTGACTAAGCCTTCTCCGCTCCGCTCAACTCAACTCTACCTCCACTCCAAATATCCCATACATCTTTGTGGTCGATTCTAACGCCTCTCAATCTTTGGAGAGACAATTTAGGTCTGTTGTACCTATTCCGCCTGCGCCAGTCAGCATGCAGGTCGTGGGTTGGGGAATAGCCAACACTGAAGACTATGCGACTCCCATAATCAATGCGTGATAACAACTTGTGTTAGAGGGATTCCCGCAGGACCCGGAGTATGTCCCATTTGATCGCGCCTGGTATGACGAGTGGATGGCAGGATATCACTAGGCGATGCTCGATTCGTTGGATGGTATCTCCTTGTACATACTTTTCCTACAGCTTGAGTCTATAGCCCCCGAAGAAGAGTACTATTGGGACCCCATGTCGCGATGGATTTGATTCCCGATCTCCTCCAAGGCTATGCTGCGCCGGTTTATGTGGCACATTACGCAGAGGAGGATCTTGTTCAAGAGGAACCTCGTGTTCTTGGGGAATGCTTTTCCCTTCCACCTTCAACTTGCTTGTCGACTCAATGTCTGATGCTGAGTACAACCCTTGTTCCTACATCACCGATGAAGGGCTCCCGCGCCCTGTTATTCCTTATCCTAAAGATGGGAATTGCAGCATTATTGTCACGGATTTTGTTCCCTTTGTTGCGAATCTGGGCCCTGTTGTAGAAGAAGCGACAGTCAAGGATCTTGGCTTTTGGGACTCATTGCTGATGCAAGACTTGGCCAGTGATTTGGGGTTAGACTGTTAGGTACCTGTAGCAGTTCCTGTCGTTGATAAGGGAAAGCGCAAACTGAGGCAGGTTCCTGCCAATCTCTGGGATGTGAATGAAGACCCTTATGTGGTGCCTGTTTCTGGGAACGTTCATAACGTTACTATGAGTTGACGGATCTTTCAGCCAGCTAATCTGCAAGCCAGAAATTCGTCCAACCCTTCTAACCAAAGGAACGAACCTTCTGCAACTACACCGCTCAAGGCATCAACTGGCTCTCCGGATGCAGATTTAATTCAGAAGTAGCTTGAGCGGATTCCCGCTCCTATCTCTATCTGGGTTTTGATTTAATACTCTTGCGAGCATCGTTAGAAGCTATGCCACACTCTCTCGCCTGGAAGTGCTTGCTGATGTCACTCCTGAGGCCATGATATCTCTCATCTTACCTCCAACATCTAAACACACCGTCGTCTTCACTGACAAGGACTTGCTAGTCGAGAGGTTTGATCACAACCGCCCTCTGCATATCACAGTCAAATGCCTAGGACTCTGGGTTTCGACTGTTCTTATTGACAACGGCGACAACGGCTCAGCGATCAACGTTTGCCCTCTTAGGGTGGCTTATCACTTGGGACTTACTAAGAAGGACCTCGTGCCTTCAAACTTGGCCGTCAAAGCATACGATAGCACTCGCCGTGTTGTCGAAGGGACTTTGCTTCTCAAACTCGATCCTGAGGGTTTTGAGATGGATATCGAGTTTTATGTCGTTGACATCCCCGTTACATTCAACCTGTTGCTGGGTAGGCCTTGGCTCCATAGATCAGACATCATGGCTGTGCCTTCTACCCTTCATCAAAAAGTCAAGTTGGGACTTCCTTCTGGCACATTTACCATCTGCGGGGACTCAGGTATTCGTCCGCACAAGGAGGATGGTTCACCTATCTTGGGAATCATGCATGGCGAAAAAGACGTTGACCTTGGGGGTTTCTCTTTCGACACATCTGGCTCAGTATTGGCTATTGTAAAGTTGAGAGATGATAATATCGATTTGTGGAAACCCAAAATTAGGGTTAACTTTCATTAAACTGGGTATATATACAACGCAAGATACAACAATTACAATGAGGTCCTAACTAATTAACTATTTACATACTAAGGATAAATAATGAAACTCCGTCCAACAAACTAATTCATTAATCTAACACTCCCCCTCAAGTTGGTGCGAAGATATCGATCAAGCCCAACTTGAATGCAATAGGGTGGTGCTTAGCCTCCGAACCTCGCCTTCGAATAAGGTTGAGAAAACCCCAAGCGTAGGGCTAGGTCGTCGATAGCATAATATCCGGAAGTCCGGGATCGTACCCACAGAGAATCGAAATATAGCTTAATCGGATTGTAGGTTTTATGGTAGAGTGCGGCGTTCAAGGCGGCCAACTTGGTTTAGCTTCGAAATGGAAAACTAAAGAAAAGACTAGAAAAGAGCTTTATAAACTAAAAGAGGCAAGTCTAGGGATCATCTATCCCTTGACAAGGGCCGCTATCGGTTCTCGATTATAACTCAAGCGAGAGTCACGACCGCGTGCTCACGCCCGGAAGATTTAGCTTTAATGACTACATTTCAAGAAAGATGTGATTAAACAGAACTAAATCAACCTATTTTCGCTAATGTATCTAACACGTAGGAGGCCACGAGCCCTCAATATGCCGCTTGCCAAGACCGCTTGACTAAACAACATACCAAGGAGTTAACACCCCTCGCTTAGACCAAAATGGCTAGATTAATCCAATTCCGAAAACCATGATTTTAAGCCCGAGAGTTCGAGAACCAAATAACCACCTAAGTCATTGGGAAAGATTAGCCCAAGACTTAGCCAAAAGACTACTCACACATAGCTAAAAGACTAGACATGGTAATAAAATGGAGCGAAAGATTTAACCGAAGAAAACGTAAATAAACTTGATTTATGCAAAGATCCAAAGCGTAGCTACAACATTAATAAACGAGAAATTAACATAAGACAAATACTTACATGAGTTTTTGAAGAAATTAGCTAAGAAAGCTTGAAAGCAACAATGGAGGAAATCCTAGAAAGCAAGAAAGACTAAGGCCTAAAAAAGACTAGAAATGGCCATCACTTCTATAAAAGGCATACAAGCCTATTTATAGGCAACTAAAGTTAAGTTACAAAGGACCAAAAAGTCCCCAAAATATCCCAAAAACATTCCATAAGTGGAAACTTTCCATAAATGGAAGGTAGAAAAAGGTAGCAAAAATCGGCAGATTTTTCCAGGCAGTACCGGTACTGGGAAACTCCCAGTACCGGTACCAGGCTTCAACGGGCTGGAAAATTGATCTCTGGACACCCGGTACCGGTACTGGGAATTGCCCAGTACCGGTACCCGCTTTACAGCTTTTTTGGACAAACTTTGCAAGCTCGCTCCGGATACTCCCGAACTCGGATTTAGGCGTTCTTTGGACCGTTGGAAAGCTCGTTGAGTCTACTTTCTAACCCAAGTGGTTTGGATCAAAAGTAATTTGTACATAAAAAGTTATGTCAATTCTACCCTCAGCTAGTCGGAAGATGAGTGGCTTTGGTAAAATCCTCATTTCTCCTTCAATTCCCTTGACCCTTGGGCGACCCGAGCAATCTCCAAACCATCTCTTCATGACTCTTCGGGCACCACCATGGGGTGGCACGTGGCCTTGAGTACTTGGTTGCACCCGGAGCATTCCTTGGCGTTTAAACGCGCCTTATTTATACGAATTACCTGAAATACACAAAAACTTACCTTACGTGCAATATCATTATAAAAGCTAAATAAACGCAAGTTAAACCAACATACTACGGGACTAGTCGCACCAAATATCTACAACATTGGGTGCTCATCAGGTGGAAACTCTTGCTGCCAAGTCCCTTTGTGAATATATCAGCCAACTGATCTCCAGATCTCACAAAAGGCATACATATCAAACCCTCGCTCAGTTTCTCCTTGATGAAGTGTCTGTCAATCTCAATATGCTTCGTTCTATCATGTTGAACAGGATTATGAGCAATGTTTATAGCAGCCTTATTATCACAGTAGAGTTTCATAGGACCACTGTCAATGAAACCCAAATCACGTAATAAGGTTTGGAGCCACAAGAGCTCGCAAACACCATGAGCCATGGCTCTGTACTCTGCCTCTGCGCTAGATCTAGCAACCACTGATTGCTTTTTACTTCGCCAAGTAACCAAATTCCCTCCAATGAAGGTACAATAGCCAGAGGTAG
Organism: Rhododendron simsii; assembly: GCA_014282245.1. Taxonomy (NCBI): domain Eukaryota; kingdom Viridiplantae; phylum Streptophyta; class Magnoliopsida; order Ericales; family Ericaceae; genus Rhododendron; species Rhododendron simsii. The sequence continues at coordinate 30,687 of WJXA01000427.1, read as the reverse complement.
AGCGTCTATCATCCACAGAACCAGCCCAGTCAGCATCAGTAAAAGCCTCCAACCGCAAATGGCCATGATTAGAGAACAGAATTCCTCTTCCTGGAGCTGATTTGAGATACCTCAGAATACGATAAACTGCATCCAGGTGTGAAATACGAGGATCATGCATAAACTGGCTAACTACACCCACTGCATAGGTAATATCCGGCCGGGTGTGAGCTAAATATATCAGTCGCCCAACAAGTCGCTGATACCTCTCCTTATTAGTACGTTCGCCCATATCTCCACTCAAATGATGATTTGGCTCAATAGGAGAATCTGCAGGCTTACAACCCAACATGCCTGTTTCTTCCAAAAGATCAAGAATATATTTTCGTTGAGAGATAAAAATACCTCTATCACATCTTGCCACTTCCATTCCAAGGAAGTATCTCATCGCTCCCAAGTCCTTAATCTCGAATTCTTGGGCAAGTCGAGACTTCAAATTATGAATTTCATTCACATCGTCACCTGTCATTATTATATCATCAACATAAACAATAAGGACAGCAATCTTACCATCACTCCTCTTAATGAATAGAGTATGGTCAGCATGGCTCTGTTTGTAGCCGAAACTCAGCATGGCCTTTGAGAATCTGCCAAACCAAGCCCTAGGTGACTGCTTCAAACCATACAATGCCTTCTTCAATTTGCACACCTTTCCCTCACTTGCAGCGGAAGAAAAACCTGGTGGAATATCCATATACACTTCCTCATCTAGATCACCGTGAAGGAATGCATTTTTTACATCAAACTGTTGAAGTGGCCAATTCAGGTTAGCTGCACAGGAAAGTAGAGCTCGCACAGAATTCATCTTTGCTACTGGAGCAAATGTTTCCTCATAGTCAATACCGTAGGTTTGAGTGAACCCTCTGGCAACCAATCTAGCTTTGTATCTGTCAATTGTACCATCTGCATTCTGTTTAACAGTAAATACCCACTTACATCCCACTGATTTTTTTCCTCCAGGAAGTGGTACTAGCTCCCAAGTGCCATTCTTTTTCAAAGCTGTCATCTCCTCTACCATAGCTCTTTTCCATTCGGGTATGACTAACGCATCCTTCCAATTCTGTGGAATAGATATAGAGGAAAGAGACGAAACAAAGGCATAATATGAAGGAGATAAACGATCATAAGACACGAATTGGGAGATGGGATGTAGAGTACATGATCTTTTCTCTTTTCGAATAGCAATAGGACGATCATCAATAACATGAGGTTCAATAAGAGAAGAATCACTACTAGATAAGTCAGCTGAGAGAGGAGAATCATTAACAGGAGGAGAATCATTACCAGATGAGTCAGCTGAGGAGTCTGGAACTGGAGTAGGCAATGGTGATTGACAGAGTGGTATCACATGGGAGGACTTCCCATCTTTCTGTCTAGCATAGGTCTTTATGTTGCCTTGCAACCGTGCTGGAAGTCCATCAGTGTCATCACCCATGCCATGTGTTGCCTCTTCAGCAGATACTGTTTCTTTCTCTCCCTCAACTTGATTATAAAATACTGTTTCTTTCTCTCCATCAACATGATTATAAAATAGGTGCTCCCCCTCACCATGATTATACATAGTAAACATCTCTTCTTTCTGATTAGACTCCCCCTGAAGAGATGACTTGGAGAGGGAATAAAAAGACTCTCTTTCCCAAAAAGTGACATCCATGGAGACTAAAAACTTTCTAGAATGTGGATCATAACACTTGTATCCCTTCTGGGTAGGAGAGTACCCAACAAAAATACATTTATGGGCTTTATGACCCAACTTACCTCCGGAAGGGTGGGGTGCATGGACAAAGCACACACAACCAAAAACTCTCGGGGGAAGAGTGATAGCATGATAACTGCTAGGAAGACACTCTATGGGAGTCCTGAAGTTGAGAACACTGGATGGCATACGATTGATAAGATAAGCGGCAGTTAAAATGGCTTCTCCCCATAAGAATTTTGGAACATTCATGGTAAACAAAAGAGACCGAGCAACCTCAGCCAAATGACGATTCTTGCGTTCAGCAACTCCATTTTGTTGTGGAGTGTCAACACAAGTCGTCTGAAACAAAATACCACGCTCATCAAGAAAAGCTCTAAAACCTTTATCAATATACTCAGTGCCATTATCACTACGGAGAATTTTAATTTTTGCATCAAACTGAGTACTCACCATCGCATGAAAAGATTGAAAACAAGAAAAAACTTCACTCTTTGATTTAAGTAAAAACACCCAAGTAGCACGAGAATAACAGTCGATAAAAGTGACAAACCAACGATACCCCTTAAGAGAAGTAACAAGAGAGGGCCCCCAGACATCAGTGTGAATAATCATAAACGGGAACTCACTTCTTTTGTTAATAGGTGCATAAAAAGAGCGCTTATGTTTTCCAAGCTCACAGGCTTCACAAAAAAACTAACTCCGATGACAATGTTTAGTTAGATTAGGAAAAAGTTTTTCTAAAATCTCATAAGATGGATGACCCAATCTACGGTGCCACTGATGTAACATAGAGAGACTTGGATTCGTATCTACTTGCAGAGCCAGACCACTTGGCATGGGTGAAGGAGACGGACGAGGAGCAGACTCCAGATAATAAAGGCCATCACATGATCTACCACTGCCAATCACCTTTTCTGTACCCAGTTCCTGAAAGACACAATGTGTAGGAAAAAAGGTCACTGAGCAATTTAAGGATTGTGTAAGACTACTAACAGAGAGAAGGTTAGTAGGAAAATTTGGCACATGAAGAACTGAAGAAAGAGGAAGGGTTGGAGAGCATCGAATGGAACCTTTCCCTGAAATAACACCAGATAGGGATTCATCTGCCACTCGAACCTTATCCTTACCAGAACATGTAGAGTAGGAATCGAAAAATGAAGAACAGCCTGTCATATGATCTGTGGCACCAGAATCTATGATCCACGGAAAAGAGGATGCATTAGCTGGAATACTTGTAGAGAAAGCTGCAGTAGAGGTAGGAGCTATAGTAGATGGAGTATCAAGCCTGGCCAGTAGGTGCTTGAGAGCTTGTATCTCCTCCCGAGAAAGAGGGCCAGTTGGAACGTGGTTGGGATTACCCGCCATATCAACAGAAGGTAGTGAACAAGTACCAGACACTAACAATTCCCAAAAACAACTCCAATCAAGGGAATCAACTCAAAATAAGCAATACCCAATCAATTGGGGCCCCAAACTTCAACAATCCACGAACAATCAACTACCAACAACCAGAGATAGTTGTAACAATCTACTAAAAACAATCCAGGAGCCAAACTCATTGGTTTAATTCAAACTGACTCGGTCGAACTCAAATAGCAGCAGCGGAAGCTTGAAAGTACCTGACTTGAACATGAAACAACTTGAAAAACTCCGGCGAGCTCCGGTGAGGGAAGGCGACGCCGGAAAGCAGTGTCAGAGGTCCGAACAGGGCCAGAAGATTGTCGGTGAACCCTAGGTTTCAAATCTGAGTGGCAAATAGGGCTGAAACTGGTTGATATAGTAGTATGCTACTGTTCATCGGTACTGTTCACAAAACACTATTCACCGAACTGTTCACGCGACACTGTTCACGGATACTGTTCACGTGTTACTGTTCACGCGACATTGTTCACGGATTACTGTTCACGCGACACTGTTCAAGATTTGGTGAAAGAGAAATCCCACGTTAGGGTTAGGATCTCCGCTCTGATACCATATAAAGTTGAGAGATGATAATATCGATTTGTGGAAACCCAAAATTAGGGTTAACTTTCATTAAACTGGGTATATATACAACGCAAGATACAACAATTACAATGAGGTCCTAACTAATTAACTATTTACATACTAAGGATAAATAATGAAACTCCGTCCAACAAACTAATTCATTAATCTAACAGCTATCAACATGGATGACGATTTCATCAATAGCTCTGCTACCCTCGACATTATGAGGAAAATGTCGTACATGTCGGTTTAGGACTCGGTATCAACCAGTAAGGGATCGCTGAGTTCCCTAATTTTCCCTTCAATGATGGCTGATTTGGTTTGAGGTATGTTGCCCCCACCTGCTAAAAAGAGGAAAGGTACGGGAAAACCTTGAACCCTTCATGGTGAATCAAATAGCTACTTCGTGTGCGGAGGAGGGGATACTGCTTATACAGGATAGGTCGAATTGTTTGTGGACCCAGAGGCTGGGGAGCTGCTACTTGGTTTTGAGGTTTTCACTGCTGACACGTGGTCGGACAGTGATGAAAAGCCGGCAAAGGTAGAATTCAAGAGAAAGCTCAACCAAGCAAAGGTGAAGACTGACTGGCTGGGATCTTTCGATCAAGGGAGCTTGGAACTGCTGTTCAAATAGTTCTCCCAAGTGGGTTTTGCCGAAGCAGCTGAAGAGGCCGAAGTGCTTATGCTGGGGCTCGACACCCTCGAGGATCCTACCACTCTTATCATGGAAGCCAAAGGTAGTGTTAAAAATTGCATTTTCAAACTACGCCTAACTTGCATTGACGATACATCTGAGTCTGAGTCTGACACAGAGTCTGTTGAGTCGTTTGAGTCTAGCTCTGAGTCAGAGATTGTGCCTCTTAGCTCTCCACGTCATAGCTTTTATTTCGAGTTTGAGTTCGCTATACTTGGCAACGCTGAAGGGTTTTGTGAAATGAAGGACTCTGCTTCTGACTACTTTGCTGATTTATATATAAACCGTGTCGACCCCGACGATGAAGGGATAGATTTCAATGGGGATATTCCCAAGGAAATCTATGCCTCATTGAGAGGGAAGATGAAAGTCATGCTCAGCCATTAAAAGAAGAAGTAATTTCCATAAACTTGAAAGATGAGGTTGGCCTCCGGATGGTTCAAGTGGGTTCCATGCTATCTCTCAAGGAGCATCATGGCTTTGCGAACTTGCTTACGGACTTCAGTGATGTCTTTGCATGGTCTCATCAAGACATGCCTGACATTGATCCCGAGTTAGTGGAGTATCGAATCCCCCTGCTGCCGGATGCCAAACTTGTGAGAAAATCAAGGACGAGGTCACCAAGCAGATTGACGCGGGCTTCCTCATGGTTTCTCAATATCCCACTTGGGTGGCCAACATTGTGCACGTTCCTAAAAAGAATGGACAAATTCGAATATGTGTCGATTTCAGGGACTTGAATAAAGCAAGCCCCAAAGACGATTTTCCCTTGCCACACATTGATGTGCTTATGGACAATATAGTGGGACACGCTTTGCTCTCATTCATGGATGGATTCTCGGGTTACAACCAGATTCTCATGGCGCCGGAGGACCGTGAGAAAACAACCTTCATCACTGAGTGGGGGACATACTATTACTTGGTCATGCCATTTGGATTGAAGAACGCCGGTCCTACCTATCAGCGGGCTGCCACGACCATCTTGCATGATATGATCCATAAGGAAGTTGAAGTCTACGTGGATGACATGATTGCTAAGTCAAAAACTCGAGAAGGCCATATTCCTGTGCTTCAGAAGTTCTTCGAGCGGCTTCGTAAGTTTTGAATGCGTCTCAACCCATAGAAATGCACATTCGGGGTCACAACAGGCAAAATGCTTGGCTTCATGATCACCTTTAGAGGAATTGAGGTCGATCCTTCAAAGATCAAGGCAGTTCTCAAAATGAAGCCACCCGAGTCTGAAAAAGGAGTGCAGAGCTTTTTGGTTAAGGTGCAGTTCATCAGCAGATTCATCACCAAGTTGACTTTAACTTGCGAGCCGATGTTTCGTCTACTCAAGAAGAATGTCCCTTTCAAATGGACAGATAAGTGTTAGGCTGCCTTCGTTTCTATTTAGAACTACTTGCAGAAGCCAACGGTTTTGATGCCGCCTGTGCCTGGGAAGCCTTTGATCCTTTATTTGTCTGTAACCCCATCAGCCACGGGATGTTTACTAGCTCAAGAAGGGGACAAAGGGGTTGAGAAAACCATCTATTACCTGAGCAAGAAGATGGTTGGGTGTGAAGAGCGTTACACATCTTTGGTAAAGACATGTTGGGCTCTTGTTTGGGCATCCAAAAAGCTAAGGCATTACATGTTAGCTTACCCTGTGAAGGTAATTTTTCAAATGGATCCTCTCAAGTATCTGTTTGAGAAGCCTATACTCACTCGTAAGTTAGCGTATCTGTTATTGTTGATCTCTTTATTGTTTCTTTGTTGTGAGATGCCTCCGAGACATGAGAATAGACGGGGTAGGATTGGGAATCCGAGAATGGGAGTAGGACAGAATCAACTTGCTAGGGAAATTATACCAGCACTTGCAGCAGCTAAACTTTTACAACCACCTCCTAGGGATAATAGCCATGCGAGAGTTTAGCCGTAGGAATCCACCTCAGTTCGATAGGGAGAGTAGCGATCCTCTTGTGGCTAACCATTGGCTTGCACAAATGTGTAAGATCTTTAATGCTCTCAAGGTTACGAAGGGCGACCCACGGGTGAGTATAGTGGCTTGTCAACTTACCGGTGAGGCGAACGAGTTGTGGAAATCTGTTTTAGGAGTAAGGAGAGACGCTTGGAGGGCGGATAGGGTAGCGAGTCAAGAAAACGAGCCAGATGAGGAAAACCTAACTTGGGCTGAGTTTGAGGAGCGTTTTGAAAACCAATATTTTCCGGAGTCATATCGTGAGCAACTTAGAAATCAATTTGAGAGGTTAGATCAAGGCAACATGGCCATTTCGGAATATGCTACTAAGTTCCAAACCTTGTCCCGTTTTGCACCAGAGTTAGGTGTAACCGAGGATAAGAAATGTAGGCGTTTTGAGAAAGGGTTACATCTGTCTATCAAAAAGTTTGTGGCAGGTCAACGATTGGAAGATTTTCTGACATTGTCGAGTGTGCTAGAAGTATTGAGTATACAGAGGAGATACCAGAGGAGGTGAAAGTATGGGAACCAAGACAACGAACTATTAAAATGAATGAATCTATGGAAGGGTCTAAAAACCAAGGGAAGAAGAGACATAGAGAGCAGTTTCGGTCCAACTCGAGCCAACATAGTTCAAAACTACCTAACTTTTCTAGGATGTCAGGAGTATCGTCTGGGTCAACGATTGTGTGTTATCGGTGTCGTTAGTCGGGCCATCGTGCGATGGACTATCCTCAGGAAAGAGAATATCATGGTCAGAGGCCACCTCGTTTTTGCTACCGGTGTTGTCATCTGGGGCACTTAGCGGTAGATTGTCCGCAGCTAACAAGCAGAGGGACCATACAGAGAGCCATGGGGTCAGGTCATGCACAAAATGCTGAATTGCGAGGTAACGTGAATTCATATGTTGATGTTATAATTACTTATGCATATTTGAAATGCTTACTTATCGAATGATTGTCATTATGAAAGTCTATGGTCCATTCTAGTATTGATTAACATTGCGGAGTGATCTAGGTGAACTTGTTTGATAAAATCTAAGTGGATATGACAACGTGGTAAAATGGATAGAAATTGTGTAATGTCTTACGAGATTGAAATGAACTTGATTACTAATGGGCTTTCTAGAGCCATGAGTTATGAAGTGATGGGCACTGTGTGAGCCTGTGGTTGTTTAGGGTACTGTGTGAACCCGTGATGGTATTGGGGCACTGTGTGAGCCTGTAGTATCTTGGGCACTGTGTGAACCCATTGTCATATTGGGCACTGTGTGAGCTCGTAGTGTGTTGGGTACTGTGTGAGCCCGTGCTAACTTGGGTACTGTGTGAACCCGTTGCTGTATTAGGCACTGTGTGAGCCCGTGGTTGCAATGGGTACTGTGTGACCCATGGGATACTGTGTGAACCCGATGTTATACTAGATACTGTGTGAGCCCGTTGATATGATAATGTGTTCGGTGATATGTGGGCCATTAGCCGATATGGTGAGTTTGCCGACCTGTCGGTTTATTGAGGTATTTTGTGTATCCAATGCGTTACTATTTAGCTTCGACCTACTTGTTAGACCTATCATGCAATCTTACTGTGTGAAATATGTTCTTAGCATACGGTGCTAGATATTTGATAAATTGATGTGTGGATACTTGCTACGTGCCAAATAAATGATCGATAGAAGGTGTTTGAGTGTGGTGACTCGACTCTCTTAGTTACATGTAACGTTACATGATGACTGAAATCTCTTAACTTGACTCCTTACTATATAGCAGCTTGTGGTTTGAGGACAACTTTGCGCATCTTTCAATTTCTAGATTACAGTCTTATTGAGATTATTGTTAGATTGGTTGATCCTTGTGAAAATATTGAAAAAAGCGAGACTAGTTTGGACGTTGTGTGTGTGTGTGTATAGATATATATATATATGTTAAACATGAATCGAGTTCTTTACTTGGAGCGTCAGGTAAGTATGTTGAAGCATGTGGAGTAGTGGATTTTGGTTTCAAGAGTTGTTATAAACGTACATATTTTGAACTCAAGATTTTCGGAAAAGGGTAATGCTTTGCAAAAATAGATTCTTTGTATAGTTCATTTTAGAAATGGAAATGGTATAGAATTGGAGTCGGCTATATCATAGTAGGGTCAGTCTTATCTCTAGTTCTTTTTAATGTTGTCTGGACTGTTGTTATTCCAAGGTAAACAGGTGAGATGCTCATGATTGATTGTCGATAATGTCTTTCAAAAACGAACATTCTTTCTCAAAAAAATTTCACCATGAGGGGGGGGGGGGGGTTATATTTCAAGAACTTTTAAACTATTCGAACTGAAATTTTCGAAGCACTAATTATTCAACAAATCTACTTAGTGACAGAAAACATTGCACCCTTGCTTTGGAAATTGTAAGCTGGAACTTTTACTTCTTGTTAGGTTTCGACTTCATCGTGTCGAACACTTGAATATCGAGCTAGCGTTTACCTTTTCGAGGGAACTTGCCTTGAGTTAGTATTGAGAACTATTAGAGCTTTAATACCGTGAGTCTTGGGAACGCGAGAGTAAGTTGAAAAGTAAGAAAATGAGGTGAAGGAGAGATATCAAAAAAAAAAAAAAATTGCTTTCCTTATAAATGTACGTGAAACATATTATAAACTGTGGGATAAATACATAAGTTGATATTAGAACTTGATGAGTATCTTTTACGTAGGAAGGTTGTGGAGTTACAAATGTTATGACATTCACCTACGTGTTTGGACTTCAGAACCTACAGATGGGTATGGTGCCTGACAGGGGATATTGGGATCCCAAATTAGCCCGGCAGGAGCTTTGGCACATGACACTTAAAAATAAAAAGATGTCGAACACATGGAGGAATAAAATGGTTATCTATTGAGATGTACGGTAAACTTTGAATTACGGATATTGGATCATTGAACCATAGTTGTTGCTTATCTTACGGTCTTGTTCTTGTTCCTACCTTATGATCATCCCGACATTTCATTTAGTAGGAAGTGATTCAAATGGATACAGCTTATGAGACCAGAATTGATTAGTAACATGATTACGGGTCATGCTAATACAATAACTTTGTGATTGGGTGTGTGTTAATATTGGACCTTGACGATTGTTTCAGTAGGGAGCTATACTAGCTAGTTGTGGCATTATAGAGTTTCCATACATTTTGCACCCGAAGGTTGGTGGATACGAAACGCTGTGTAGTGGACGCGGTTTTGAGACTAGAATTCCAAAATGATGTGTCCTCGTTGTTTTGCTCAAATTTCGGGACAATTTTTTTTAAGGAGGGTAGGATGTAGGGACCCGTATTAAATTTTAATAATCTTGATGTTCGATAAGTGCTTGAATTGCAAATTATGCGAATAATAATGTGGTTATGTGATTTGGGGTTATTGTGGTAAGATTGTTAGTGGAGGGGTGCAAGTGTAAATTATAAGTGTATGGCTATATATATAGGTGAGTGTGTGGTGTAGAGAATCACTTTCTCTAATCCTCTCTACCCACGCCTCTCTTCTCTCTCTCTCTCTCTCTCTCTCTCTCTCTCTCTCTCTCTCTCTCTCCCACAAAATCTCACCCAAGAACTCCAAACCCAGGAAACCTAACCTCTATTTCACCTTATACACGTGATTTTGAGATCGTAGTTCGTTGGGTTAAGCTTGGAGAAGAGTATCCGGTTGATTCAAGGTTTTCGGAGCTAGGACTTGCTTGATTGACCTTGGGTTTCGTTCTTCAACTTTGAGGTAGGGATTTCTCACTTCTATTATGTGTTTATGTGTTGATTTGGTGCTTGAATCCGTGTTTAATCGCCCCGTTCGGGCATTAGTGGGCTCTGTCAAAAAATTTGAAAATCGCTGCTCGAAACCATCTGGTATCAATACCATTTTGGCATGGTATCGATACCCCGCGTCTATATTCAAGTTAGTCAATTTGTATCGATACCATTTGGCATGGTATTGATAACCAGGGCCTTAAGGCAGATTCCTCCTGTAACTTCGGATGAGTATAACTTCATTGTTTGAAACCCATTTGGGGTATATTATATATTGAAATTGATGTACAGAAAGTCTAGTTTCTAACGGTGGTAGTCTCGTAGTCCCGTTCTAAACCAATAAGACGTTATAGCCAAAATAAGACCGATTCGTCGTAAGGTTTCGTGTCAACTTTGGGGATTATATTGTGTTTGAACCTCACATATGATTTGGTACACTTTTAGGTCTTCAAGGTAGACATGTTGGTATATGTAGGGCATTCCCTTAAGCTTGACAATGCTAGAGATGGACACGAGAGACATGTTATTAGGTTTGATGCCCAGTGTATCACTTGCGTAGCTTGTAAGATGTAATGAGTTAAAGTTAGAAATCTATAAATCATTGAGAGTGAGTTTACCTTGAGAAGAGATATATGGATACGTGTATGATAGTGTAAGATACTAATAGTGTGCTGATATTGAGTTGATTGAAATGAGGTTATTTTACTACTTCTGTGTGATTGAATCTTGTTTATGAATCCACTATTTCATGATTAAGATGAATGGCTAAATTGTAAAGTATATTACGGGAAGGTGGTACGGTGATCTATGTTATGTGACTTGAGTTAGCTCCATCTGTGAGAAGGGTACTTGTGACGAGTAACAGGACTCTATGAATGGCTCGGTGAGAGCATTCGCTCGCGACATGTGATGTTGATTGCAATAGTGATATACAAATGAATGATGGGATAGCGGAATGAGAGATATTCTTGTTTTCTTGTAAGCGTATGTTATAATGTCTACGGTGAAGTCAAGATATCAGATAGGTTATGCGGAATAGGATAAGGAGTTAGGGTATTGGTGAAAAAGTCATATGGATAGCAAATCATCGTGGTTACACTAAAATCTTAGAGCATGGTCATTGTACTGAAACTCTGTAATCGACGATGGAATAATTACCAGTCATGTTTTGTTTCACATCTGAGATACCGTACCTACTTCATTTATTCATTCTACATGTCATCCCATTTGCACATAATAGTTGTGTAGATTTTTCTACTGGACGCGTGTTTGCTCAACCCTTCATTTTTCAGGTATGAGCCCGGAGCTGTAGCATGGAGTGACGTGCATGCATTCGAGTGCATATTTTTGAAAGCTGAGAAAGTGAAGATATTTTGTTTACTTCAAATTCACATTTTGAAGGTGTAATGTAAACACTTATTATCTTTTTAACCCATGTAATTATGAAATTATTGGGCCGTAGTGCCACAAGATGTAATATTTTTGAATCCTGAATTGAGAAGGATAACAAGGAACTATTTTGGGGTTTATTTGTGCATAGAGGATTTCTTTTATGGAAAAGTATCAATATTTATGTTTAAAATTAAGGGCGTGACAAAGACACCCAACGGGAATGCGATGTTCGGCCAGTTATGGAAAAGAGTCCTAAAAGGACTAAGGTAATGAACTGATAAAGAAATGAGAATCCAATATATCATGGGTTCCTATATGAGATAGGAATCCTAGGGCAATAGGGATGCTTGGGCAGCAAGCATCTTTGAATCTATAAATACGAGGTAAACCTAGAGGTAAAAGGTACGCAATACGCAGCACTTTGCATTATACGAGTTTACTACTGATAATTGGGGTTTATTGCTAGTAGGTGATACTTCCTTGATTTTCAAGGACTTTGCCTTTTCCCATATTCCCAACTGTCTGAGAAATTCAAGATGTCAAACATTGAGAAGTTCAATAGGACTAGCAACCCTACTAGTCACATCCGCCATGTTATAAGCACCTTGAAGTCAATGGGCTTGAATGATGAGCTCATTGCTCAATTGTTTCAAAGGATTCTCATTGGAAGGGCTCTCAATTGGTTCCCCACTTTGGAATTTGTGCACTATCAAACTTGGCCGCAAATTGCCAATGCTTTTGTCAAGCAATAAGCATATAATGTTCAGATTGAGTTAACCACTTGAGACTTGGAGATGACTAAGCAAGAGTCGAATGAAGACTTTGCTACTTTTGTGGCTAGATGGAAAGAAAAGGTTGCCAAGATAAAGAACCATCACACTGAGGAAGATCAAGTAAGGATAGTTGTCAAGAATCTGCAGCCCAAGTACATTAAGCATACCTACACTCAGGCTATCACCGACTTCAAATGCCTACATGCTATTGGGTTACAAATTGAGGAAGGAATCAAGTTGGGACTCATTGGGAAAGAAGAAGCTCCTCCACCCAAGAAAACCTTCCCAACCCGTACATCTCATGCCTCTGTGAACATCCTCGACCCAGCCTTGCCACAAGACCCTTTCTAAGCTGGCTATTCTCGAAACTCAAATCACCCTCGCCGCAACTTTGACCCTCTCTATATGACCTTGTCCCAAGCCTTGACCATTTTGAGCCGCTAAGGGCATCTCAAGCCCTTGAATAACTGACTTTCTCAACCACCATATGGCCCAAGCCATGATCCTAACAAACAATGCGCCTACCACCAACACCCTGGGCATAAGACGGACCGTTGCATTCATCTCTGCCATGACATTCAAGACCTTATTGATAGCCGAGCCATAAAACCTTCAAAACCTAATGTGCAAGCCAACCCACTCCCTGTTCACAATACTGAACCACCACCCTAAAATATCAATCTCACTTCCATATCCCATAACTCCACAATAACCCTAGCCTCTACATTATCCCAAGGACCCAAGCCAAGCCAACTTTGACTTTCCCTGAGGAGAATGGGTGTTTTATGATGGAAGAAGAAGAGGATTCATTCAAAGAGGTCTCCTTAGCATCTTTGGTGATCGATCCCCTTATGTCCACACAATTGACAAGGGGGATTAGTGGTTGGAAATGCATGAAGCCCTGCCAAGTGAATGGGAGACTAAAAGAATCGAGCTTCCTGAGGGCAACCAAGAAGAGGAAATAGGTTATCTTACCCGAAGTGGAAGAGTGTACAAGCCTCCCAAGCTTACTGGAGAAAGTTCGGCCACAACTCGAAGGATGGAAGAAGAAGAGGAAAGTCAAGAGGAAGAACCTGAAGAGAATAGTGCAGTTGAAGAAGATTTAGGCTGATATCTCTATCTAGGGACTGCTCATGTCTTCCTATGAGCATCGTAATTCCTTTTTCAAAACTTTGGGAAAAGCCAAAGTCTCCATCAATATCACTCTTGAGGATTTGGTGGGTCTCATAATGACGCCCGAGGCCCCAAAGTTAACAATAGCTTTTACTGACAAGGATCTATCTCCTGAAGGCCTCACACACAACAAACCTCTATACATCTCTCTGAAATGTCTCACTAAGTGAATCCCGCTGATTCTGATAGATAACGAGTTTGCTTTAAATGTGTTCCCTCGAAGAACCCTCAATAAGTTGGGAGTTAAAGCTGCTGAGATACGCCCATCAAGCCAAGGGGTGAGAGGGTATGACAATTCCAAAAGGAATGTGGTTGGGTGTGTTACCCTACTGTTGGAAGTAGAAAAGATCAAGAAAGATGTGGAATTCCATGTGATGGACATACTGGCCACCTTCAACCTCTTGCTGGGAAAGCCTTGGCTGCATGACACTGGGGTAATACCCTCCACGTTACACCAAAAGGTTAAGTTCGCAGTAGATGGGAGGATTCTGACTATTCTGGAGGATTCATCCATCCGACCTCATTTTGATACTCCTTTACTAGAGGCAGGGGTCGAAGCCAAGGAAGCTTTCCTTACTGGGTTTAATCTTGAGGAAGCGACTATAGTACAAGCTTTGATGGCTGAGAGGAATTTCTATGTAAGCCATATGGATGATGAAGAAGCAGAACTACTTTCCTAGAATGGGTTTAGGCAAAAGATCACAAGGCATCCCACAAATTATTGATTTCCCACATAATCAATATGCCTTTGGTCTTGGCTATACCCCGACGGAGGCCAAAATAGAAAAGAAGAGGAAAGAGAGCATGGAAAAGGCATTCAATGGTTGGTTTGTGAGAGAATGGGAGGAGTTTCCATGCTGTGGTTTCGCAGAAACATGAGAGGACGAAACCACCAAGCGAAGGCATCCTGGGACTTCTCGTCACCGTTGATATTCTCGTAAATCCTAGCACTTCTCGTCACTGAGTTGTGTATTCCTATGGCTTTTTGTACCCCAATTTGACTTCTAGACTATCAAGTCTTATTCTTGCAATCCCAATAGTATACTCAGTTGTAGAGATACTTTGCCAGCTTTGTGTAGTGCTTATTACCCGAGTAATCATCCGTAAAAGAACCTTTCACCATTAACAATCATTTGTGATTCTTTCGACACCTGCCCCTCCAAAATTTAAATCCATTTATTCGACTCAATCTTTATGTGTTGACGTTCTGTGTATCAAAATATTAGTATGGTCGTGATACTCCTAGCTTTTAAGATACGTGTCCCTTAATGAGCTATTTGCAAATCCATACAAGTGCACTCATTCTGTGGACAACTAGAAATAGATACGTATTTTGAAACACGTTGGGCCAGCGTAGTTCAAAAGATGCATCTAGTTCAGGTTTTTACCTTGGTGCCTAAAAGTCTATTCAATAGCCCGATCCAATAAATCTACCTTTTCCATGTAAACCTTGTTTGTTTAATGAAGCTTGTCTACAAACTGAAGTGATACTGTTGTTTTGATCACATGATAGACATGAATCATCTCGATCACAGTAACGTGACCCTTCTGACTTCATTTTGGTTGACTTGATCATAGCAACTTTTAGACTCGCAATCCACTCAACTTGAAACCATTTGTACATACTGCAAGTCCTCCATCCCAGATTCCATCGCCGCGGCCATCTGGTTCACCAGTACTACCAAAAAGTCTCATGCTTGCGTTACTCTTACTGATGGTTTTACCTCACGCTTTATGTGCTCCCGGTTACATCGCTATGAGGGCGTTCACTCCCTCATTTCAATAAGCCATCTGGTCCGTCCCTCTGGTTCTCTGTCTGTTCTCAGTTTCAATTCTCAAGTGAACTTTGGTTCCAGGTGGCGTGATAAGCTGAGACGGGTCAAACAGTCTGTTCCCTATACCATACGCTTCTATCCTCATCTAGAGCAATGCTGTGTCCACCTTCTTGAACTGAAGGACATACGCCAGTTTAAAGTCTAATTCCATATCCACCCCACAAACAATTATGAACCCCAAAGAGCAGATTCGGGCCAAGTATGTGTGGCCTAAAGGTCAATAATATGTCATCTTTGCTTTAGTAGAACGCCCGGTTCAACCCATCTTAGGGTCCCCACCCGTTCCATCTTTCAACCCTTCTTTTAGGCTCTGCTCAGAGCTGTAGTTAGGGCCTTTGCCAAAGGAATGGGACTCCTTCGTTGCGAGTCAATCCCAGTAGAGAGAGGAGGATCCGCCATAAGGGTTGAATATCCTTTAATGGGATGCTTTTCGAGACAGAATCCAATTCCCATCTCGCTCACTGGAGAGTACACGTACCTATACTTTCTTTCCTACCTCGAAGACAACGGTGGCTCACAGATTACACTGAAGAACAGAGGATACTGATCCGGAACAGACGGATTGAAGAACGAAAGGCAGGCTCCAAGCAATTGTTCTTGAATTGTTTCTATGGCAAGAGAATCTCTACTATATGGAAGACTAGCTAGCGTCAGAGAAGCGTACAACTGAACTTCAATGTGCTGTGTTAAGCATATAGCTAGCATCGGTACAGAAGAGGACAATCAACTAGGCCCACCCAAGGCCTGTAAGCTTCTTCTTGTCACTTGCTATAGATTCAACCGAAAGCATTAACGGTTTGGAACCACTTCCTGCTCTAAGAGAGATTGGATAGAGAAGGAACCGGAAACCACATTATGATTGGCCAGGGTGGGGTCAGCGAGACTAGTTTGCTACTGCTTTGCTTCTAGAATACCGACTACATGGGAACAGATCCTTCTTCCTCGGAATGATCGGAAAAGAAAAAGTTAAGTAGTATAAGTAGGACGTCCACTCTGCTCTCCAAAAGTATGGTTGACTTTGGAAGATTGACGATCGGATCGCCTCCGACTATACAGTGCCCCCAGAGAATGTTCCTGAGCTGCAATAAATACATAGTAGAAGCGGCTTGCCTCTCTCCGGAGCGCCAAGCACAGGTGGTGAGAGTAAATATTGCAACGTCTTCTCAAAAGCAGCCTAACAGTGACTATCCCGCACAAAGGGAGTTCCTTTCTTCATCAGGTGAGAAACGGGTTGGCACCGTCCAGAGAGGTTCGATATGAATCGTCTAATGTATGTGTGGCCTTCCAATCCCATCCAGCAAAGGCGGGTAGAGTTCACTCATCCGCTAGCGAGGGGAAGATGAACAATGATGCTATAGCTGCTCACCTTTCCGCTATCTGCCTTGTTGTGATAGGGGGCTTAACAGCCCACCAACCAATCTTTCTTTCTATCTCGAATTCTTCCTGGACTGGAGTTGTTAGTTCCAACCCTTGGAGCTTCCCTTGTGTGATCATATGGAGCTTCCTTAGTTCAATCGTTACACTTGAACGCAGGACTTCCCACATCTAAGTCAGGACTTCTTCAGCTCTTCTGCCTTCCTAGGGCAGACTTTAGGACTTGTTCTGGCGAACATTCTACCCCACTCGCATAGTTAAAGCCTTAATCACTCATCTAAAAAAAAATATTAGATCTATTCGCTTTTAAAAACTTGACTCTCAAAACGTTTGCTCCTGAAAGATGGTGACAGATTATCCTCCAAACAAAACGTGTTTCAAATTTAAAGGAGATAGACAAGACATTCATCAGCAACGGCTCATCAAAGTAACAACTACACGCAATGGTAGCAACGATCTAATTTCGGGGACGAAATTGTTTTAAGGGGATAGATTGTAACGACCCGGATTTCCTCCTGTGATAGTTTGCTGCCATAGAATACCCATGATATCATCTTATGACATCTTTTGGAACACATCATAATCACTTGAATTGTCAAAAGCACAAAATGAGTTCTTCAAAACTATGACCCACGTCATTTCTCACCGTCACAGAGATCACTGGTAAGCAAATCATGTTGATGATGAAAAGTAGGAAAGAAGAGAAAAAAGAAAAGAGAGAAAAAATGAAGAGGAAAAAAATGATGAGCTCACTAAATTGAAAACCCGCAAGGGCGGTCGGTCTAGGCAAAAGTTAGAGCACGAAAAAAGTGAGAAATCAGCCATGTCTCCATGCATCCAAGAATTGTCCTCAATCTTAGAAAATCCACTTGGTTAAACATCGAAGCCCCTATTCTCTTGGTTAGGATCTTTGCCACTTTGTCGTGTGTTTCAAGATGAAGAAAGGCATTCATTTCTCTATCCAAAACACTACTTCCTTGCTAGCCATGTTGAGCCTTTGGAAAATTTCTTTAAAAAAACAAAAAGCCCGCTAGGCAGCCATCCCCCGCATTGGGGTAAAAAGGGAAAAAACTGATAAAAAGAGAGAAATGAAGTAAAATCAATCGAATTGAAAATAAGCACCCCGCCGTATGAGGGGCATTTTGAAGAAAACATCTCTTCCAATCCAAAAAAATAAAACAAGGGGACCTTTTGAGGAAACAACTCTTTCATAACAAAATGAAGCAACGGGCGGAGAGAGAGATGATAAAAAGTGATAAGAAGGCTGCTTTCTTTTAAAAAAACCAAAGCATGAGTGGAAGTTAGGTTTGAGCCATTATATCCCTCTTTTTTTTCAAACCAACAACCTTAGCCTACATTATGGTCCATGACAAAGTCCTCTCAGATTGAAGGACACGACTCAGTAGCAAGGGCATAGACACTAGGGGCATCACCAATGTGGGATGTGACACGAAGGGCAAGAATCAATGAGCACACATCATTATGGGGAATCACGCAACGTGGAGAGTTAGCCTAAATTATGGTCCATAACAAAGTCCTCTCATATTGAAGGACACGACTTAGTAGCAAGGGCATGGACACTAGGAGCATCACCAATGTGGGACGTGACATGAAAGGCAAGAATCAAAGAGCACACATCATTCCGGTGAATCACGCAACGTGGAGAGTTGCGCGAGACAAGGAGCATAGCATAGCTATGCCCCCCTCCAAGAAAAGAGCAGGTCGCATACCACACAAAAAACAAAAAGGAGAGATGTTGTTTACCTCATGAAAAATCTAAGAGCATAAAATTGGCACTTGCCAAAGGTTACATGCTGTTACCTCCTCACTTGATTTTGGTGGACTGGTGAAGTCCTCACCGTTGGAATAAAGTGGGCTCGTTATGGAGCAATCCCACGGTTAACAGAGATAGGAGAGAGTCTCTTGCTCTTCTTTAGACGAAGCCATTGAATCAAAATCCAAGGGCTGAAAATATATGGATATAAAAAATATGAGTTTCCTTATCATAGAGATTTATCAACATATAAAACTACCCAATATTCGATAACAAATCTGAAGGCCTTTTTTTACCGAAAAGCTGAAATACACTACCTATTAAAGTATTAAACACCCAATTCAAATAATATATTACATTTTATGAAAAATACGAGTAGTTACAAGTACCATGTGGCGGAAACCAATAAATATCAGTACGTGAATCAATACTCCCAACTCCTCAACTGGAAAAAAAAAATCGTAGACTGGAAAATTTTTTGCTTTGACTTGAAGCAAAAATCACTAATAGGACAACCTGCCACCTGATAGTGTTTCTAAGGAGGAGTGCCAAAAAATATACTCCAAGTATACTTCAGCAAATAGACGATCACTCCATACCAACTTTCTTGTTGACAAATACACACACACATACACTACATAAGCAAATGAAGCAACACGCTGAAGCAAAGAAACATAAATTAAAATTGAAATTGCCGACCCTTCTGAACTCTCAATACAAAGCCCCATGCTGAACTTGTGAAAAGCTTCATGGCAGAGCTTGAACAGCAAAGCTGCCAGATGTATATGGTTATTATCAGCACAAAAACACGAATTAACAAACCAAAACATTACTCTGCCTTAATTAAAAGAAAACTCAACAATGAAAGTACATAATCATTGGCATTTTCCAGGTGCCAAAGAGTAACCCTTCTTGCTAATAGAAGGGCAGTTCATTACATATTACATAATTACCATGAAAAAGAGAGAATAGCACACGACAATGATGGTGTAGTGATGATAACAGCCAATGCAAGATCAAAGAAACATTTGCACAGTTTTGTCATATGTTACTTTCATGATTCCATGCCAATGATACCTCCAAATGTAATGGCTTATCGATAAAGCACTGAAAACCTAGGAGTCGCCATGAACATGTCGGACATACCACTAATATTTGGGTTCCCGAATGCAAAGTTGACAGGGCACTTGTTCAAATAATTGAAGTTTGATCTGATGATTCTTAACAAGGAGTATCACTTTCCCTTTCATATAAAAATCATACTACTTTCCAATCTTGTACCTAATTCATACAATAATATTTAGGAGATTCATATCGGATACGATATATTCTCATGAATAAAATTTACCTTAGGTCCTTAACCACAGGGTCTCACTTTAATTTAGTATGAATGCATATCACCAGGTAAATAATTGGGTCTACAACATCAGTTTACAATAACTAGTTTCATTCACAAAATTCCTTCAATATCTTGTCTACCAAAGTAATTCAAAGATAGATTTTACATTACGTGGAAGTCACATGACTTGTCATAATTACTGCATAAGACATTAGAAGACGAGGGTTGCACGCTTATTATCATCTGAATAGTCCTCTTAACAATCTAAAACCATAAAATGCAGTAAACATTCAGCAAAAATGGATATCGGGTACATAGACTAGGCAAAACTTACATCAAATGGCAATGTAAAGGCCAACTTGAACATGCAACAACCTCAAGGTTGAATCACTAGTTGATCACAAAAACTGGAAGCAACAACTGAGGATCATGTATCCACATTAAGAGGGGGAAAAGTTTAATTTGACAGCAAGCGAGGATCATGTATCCCCTCGATAACAAATTTATCAATAATAGCAAAAAGAAACCATAAACAACAATGCATGTTATTTTATATTGTCTTTTCGGGACCAAACTGCATTGATATTGCTATACATTTCATGTGTTTTTAATTTTTTTTTTTTTTGTCTAGTCCATGTGTGACTTTAGCGATCTAAACCACCCTGATATCTCCTCATCAAATAGTGCAACCAACAATGGAATTAAATATCTAAAAAGGATGACAAATTAAACGCCACAACTCTTATCCCATTATCAAAAATGCCAAATCGTGTACAACCCAAAATAGAGAGGGAAAAGCGTATGAATCGAAGGGTTAGGAGAGACCTGGCGTTGTGACCAGCGACGGTCTGGATAAAACACAGAGAGAGGAGAGGGGCATTGTCAGATACAACAACGAAGCACTAAGTCGAGGGGACGGATCCTCTGGCTGGAAGAGGAAAGACGTTGCTCCCTCTCCGCTACAACCCAGGCATACGCCCCCCTTGCAAAATCAGGCCGACGCAACGACACGACGATGGAATCAAAGAGAGTCAGATAGGGTTCGAGCGCGGTTGTTGAACAACATCCATAGAACCTCCGCGACACTTTGCTTCCTTGCCATTGCGAGCGAGCGAGAGAGAGAGAACTGATTTTTTTGCGTTGTGACCAGCGACTGTCTGGATAAAACGCAGACAGAGGAAGGGCATTGTCGGATACAACAACGAAGCACTGAGTCGGGGGCTTACCATAGTCGGACGGGTCCTCTGGCCGGAATAGGAAAGACATCGCTCTGTCGCCGCTACAACCCAGGCATCCGCCGTCCGCGCCCCTCGCAATTGCACGACGCCGACGCAATCAAGGAAATAATGGTGTGGGCTACGGTTCGGGCGCGGCTGTTGAACGTCTTCCATAGAACCTCTGGGAGTCTGGGACCCTTCTTCTCCTCGCCATTGAGAGAGAGAGAGAGAGAGAGAGAGAGAGAGAGAGAGAGCTCAAATTGAACTTCTCCTAGGGCTTTTGCCGCTTTGAGAGAGAGAGCGTTCAAATTGAACATCTCCAAGGGGTTTGCCGCTTTGACAGAGAGAAAACGGAATAATTAAGTTCAAGGCCCTTTTACGCTCTCTATTTTGTTTAATTCCAAATGTGCACCTGTAATTTTTTCGTTCTGTGACTTCTGTCCCTCTGCAACTCCTATCCCTTACCCAAACATGCCATATCGTGTCTCCTTCCAAATGTGCTGCACCTGCTCAATTTTTTGCTTTTTACTGGAGTATCTATTTCTTATTTTCTGAAACCAAACCAAACCGAGCCTTAAGTCTTAATCACTTGGGGTCGGCTACATGAATCATTTTTCTTTATTGAGCTCTGTCAAGGGTCACTTGTGCGTTAAATAGCTGACAGCCAGCATGTAAAAAACCCGTCAGATCTTTATGTCATGAATCTAAATATGATCTATTTTTTATTTTCTCCTTTTTCGTAAATGTTGAATGAAGAATTCTTTGTGTCTACTTTATTAAAAATGACGACACGAGTTCAATAAAAAAAATTGTTGAGTATGTGATTATGTTTGATTGTCTGGATTTATAAGTGCATGGAGCAATGATGGAGTCAATCATAGGGGGAGGTACATTGGCTATGTTCGTTTGGATGTTTTGTTTTGTTTTCATTTTGTTTTCCAATCATTATCCTACTTCTTTCTCCAATTATTACTGTATTTCTCCAATTATTACTTTCTCATCCCTCTCTATCTCTCTCCAATCATTACTCCTATTTCCAATCATTATCCTATTTCTCTCTCCACTCACTATCAAAACTAAATTAAACTAAACTCTCAACCAAATAAAGCCATTGTAATTGTGATTGTGATTGGGTGGGGTCAGGCCTCCCAATATCTTTTTTCCTTGCCTTGCAGAGTGTGGATTTTAAAATAAAACAATTTTGATCAACATGGTTTTTTAAAATTTTAAGGACTGTTGCATGTGCTTGCATATGAAATTAGAAACTTAGGACTGTGTTTTTGGAATTCTTGAATATTGCTATTAAGGCTTTTCATTAATTTAAGACTGAAATTTTTTTCCATTTTAACTTTGGTCCCTCTCAAATCAAAATCCTAACTTCACCACTGGAGTCAAAAAAAGAGGTGGTGGCAGTCAAAACCTCAATAATTTTTAAAAATGCTATTTATTCTTCTAAAAACTTTTCTATTGACTACCAAACTATATAAGGCCCCGTTCCAGAAACCTTTTTAAAAAATAAACAGTTTATTTCACATTTTCAAATTCAAAAATAATGTAAATAAAAAATATTTTTTTAATTTTTTTTGCACCGTAGAAAAGATCTTGATGGGATCTATCAAACAAGATTCATATTGATAGGAAAATTATTTGCGTAAACACATTATTTTTTAGCTTAAAATTGCCTTTCTTAAAAAAATAAGTACTTATTTTGAGTTGCGAAACGGAGCCTAAGTCTACCATATTTAGGTAATTCACTCAAGAAATCTAATAACACTTAAATATTGGTGGATTTTCTAGCCATATGCGGAGGTAGGTAAGAACAATAATAAGCTTATAACTCACCCATGGGTTGTCAACATGGTAAGGGTAAACCTGCGTTTGCAACATAACGGAGTTCGATTTCCCCTGGAGACAAACCATGATTTAAGTGAGGGGCCATGGCGGTGGGTTACTGTGCTAGTCTCCCCCTAGGTTTGGATTGCGCAGTCAGGTCCAATAGTGGCTCGACTACAGGGTTGTTTCTCGGTTACAAAAAAAAAAGCTTATTGAACTTGAGTAGTGGGGGGAGTGATTTTTGCACTCTCCAAATTGTTAACCGCACTCACTAAATTATTAACTTTGAGAGTGTGAAAATCAATATTGATTTTATTTTCGCACTCCCCTTAAGAGTACAGTTAACAATTTGGAGAGTGCAAAAATCACTTCCCTAAAAAAATTTTAGAAGGTCCAACGGAAGCTCTGCCCAATTTTCTCGATTTTCTCACAGATTTATTTTCTCCGCCCTTGAAGTTCTCGGTTTATTATCAGGAATCTATCAGTAATTTGCGTATCGTTTCTTACTTTTCATTTGCGTATCAACCTCCGGAGTAATAGGGAGAAGAATCTCAATTTCTGGCAGGCCATTTTTGCCATTGATTTCCAATCAAGCCCCTTGGTGGGAGAGGCTGGAGTGTAATAGCCGGGGACAGTATCGTCTTTTCGCCTGTTTTTTGGTGGGTCCTTGACACTGTTTGACCATTTACCAATTTACTAAATTGGGTTTTCGGACTTTTTACTATTCCATTTGTGTCCCAAGTTTTTTGCCTTGTTTTTGTCCTTTAGTGTCTGGGATTTCTAATTTTCAGTAGGGGTGTTTTAGTCTTTTCGTCTCAAGCCTGCAGCAGACAGCTGTCCTTGTCTCCTTGACTGTTGTTTGCTTCTCTCTCTCTCTCTGTCTCGACCATTCTGAAGCCATTCTAACTGTAGAAGCCGTGCATGTCTCTCTCTCTCTCTCCACCGTCGTTGTTCAACTCCTCTCTCTCTCTCCATAATGAGTGCTGTTAATTTCCCCCCCCCCCCGTCAGGGGGGGTCTGACACCGGACCCAACATCTTTCCGGTTTTGCCCATGCTTTCTCTCTCTCTCTCTCTCTCTCTCGCTCTCCCCGCATATTCTCTCTCTCTCATTTTATTTTTTTTATAAAATTATAAATGCTAATAACTTTTTTTTTATCTATTTTTTAAATTAATTTTATATTTTTAAAATCTACTCAACGAAACCTATCAAACGAGCCTAATATTGATGGTGAAATAATGTAAAACGGAAAAATTATATTTTTGTGGTAGTTTAAAATATATAAAGAGGTTGAAAAATTAAGTGTTCCAAATTTCAATTCATTTGAACCAATAGAAAGATTTTAGTTTTCTGATCATTTTATCCTAAATGGTCATAATTAAATTTTGATTATAGGGCTCTCGTTGATTAACCGTAAGAAAGTTGTAGAATCAAATATCTCTTAGGGTTAATCAACGAGAGCCTTAGAGCCAAAATTTAACTATGACTATTTAGGATAAAATGATAAGAATAATAAAATATTTGCACCGGTTTAAACGGATTGAAATTTGGAATACTTAATTTTTTAATCATATTTTTTAATAAATAAACTGAAAATGTTGAAATCACATATTTTTTTAAATAAATTTTATATATTTGAAATCTACTCAACGAAACCTATTAAACAAGTCTAATATTGAATATGAAAAATTAAATAATTTTTTTGGGCCAAATATATTATCCCTTTATTTTTATTTTTTACCCTTCATTTTTTGAAACTTCTATATTTGAGTTTTCAAGTAAATTATGTATGTTGAATCCACTTAAATTTACTTTATATTTCTCTGAACAGTTAATAATGCAAACTGAAATCGAATTATAATTGAGTATATAGAGCCAATACATGAACATAAATAAATACACAAATTTAGTCAATATTTCTGCCAAATTGTGGTTGTCGTCCCGGCGGATCTATCTGCATCACTTCGTACCACAATTGGAGGCGTTCTTCATAAGGATGAGCCCATCCGTGTGCTTCATTTGATGCATTTGGCCTCCACCATATGATGATGGGTGGTACAGGGTAATGACGGTATAGGGAAACTTGCACGAAGTGATTGCCATTAACACGGCCAATAGCTATATGTGTGCGCATTTCTAATGGAACTGGATGGGAGCTCAACGGTAAGTGAGTGAAACAACTCGAAGCAATCATATCGAATGTGTGTAGTACAACGTTATACGTTGATGCAATGACAAGTCCCAATGATATAGAATCCATCCAATGATCCTCTGGTGCCGATGGATGAAAGTAACGAAGTCTTCGTAACACCTGGGATACATAATTACGTTCTGGATAAAGCTGATCGTACAAGACCCTATTTTGTTCAATCTCTTGGATAAGGTCCTGTCGTACTTGAGCCCATTGATCTTCAGAACCATAGACTTGCGCGGCTATCGCCCTGAAGCCACAATGACCGTCGGCTCGAACGTCAACACAGTGGGAAATATAACATTGATACTGCTGAGGAAATTTCTGAATGAGGTGATCCTTCCCATTGCGCCTTCGCGATGTTGGAATATGTGAGGCCTGAGATTCTGAAGTGGATACTGTGAAGGAAGGTATACGACCTCTATTCTGATCATCTCTGCTTGTAGGTCGACCTCTGTGTTCTGTGTTGTATGCTGGAGGTCGAACTGTGCAACGAGATGGATCCGCCATATCGAGAAACCTATCGATCATAGACTCTCGACTGTCGGAATCCATTTCATTTAATCTTTCAATAAGCTGAGCTGCCTTGTCGGATCGTGCTCCCTCATCAGTATGCCTCTGGGCGTGCATGGACAACGTACTCCAGTGAGGGTGGATAGAATTTAGCGGAATTGGTCTGTCCACAGAACGATAAAGTGCAATATCGTGAAAGCATGGTAATCCATGTGTCCTTTTGATCTTACAAAAGCAAAGGCCGGCTTCGTTATCAGTGCGTTGTGCCTGCTTATGGATCAAGTTCATTGCCTGTAATGAAATGCGACCTCTAATTTCACTATAAATGCCTTCATGTAGATGTATGTGTCGTGGAATGTTGAGAGATTTTTGAAACGACCCCTGAATATCCCCGAACTGACTGTTCAACATCTTTTCTATTTTCTGAAAAGATGTTTGAAGCGAGGACATGGTATCTCCCAAGTATCGTTTGAGTCTCGCATGCGCAGACTCGGCCCTGCAATTTAATAATACATTGTGTTAAATAGGAAAGTTACATAAAGTATTCTTTAGTGCGGGACAGTAAATGTACAATGACTATAGGAAAGTTACCTTTGGCTTGAATTGCTCCCAAGGTGCATAAACTGGTTTATATATGCTGCAACAAATCGCTCTTTGTAAGGACCTAACCATGTATCCCAAAGGTATTGTATGGCATTAGAGTATTGCTCAAACTTTTCACACATGGCATTCCACCTCTGTTGCAAAGATATCGGTGTCGATGAATGAATAAGCAACTGCCATGCCTCGGAAAACTCGTCCCACCTCGTACCAAGCATAGGGCGGCACTTCTTCATTACACACTGGTTTATGTGTCAAATACAAAGGATATGTTGTGCGAAGGGAAAACATATTTCAAAGGCGCCAAGAAGTGCCAGATCCCTATCTGAAACAACCACCGATGGCAACGCTGCCCCTTTTCCAACCATCCATCTCTTTAAAGTATCCAATGCCCATATCAATCGCTCTTTTGTCTCATTATTCAAATATGCAAACATAAGAGAGTAAGTTTTCATTGTGGATGTAATACCCACAACTTCCAAGAGTGGAATCCGATACTCATTACTTTTATACGTCGCATCAATAATCAACACAGACGGAAAATTGACAGATAGCTCTAGGCTTTTAGGATGAACCCAAAGAATATCTGTGATTTCGTTGGTGTGTTCATTTGTAAGATAGTCGTAAATGTAATTTTTCTCGTTTAATTCATGCAAGATGTACCCAATAGGAGATAAATCTCCCAGTTGCTCTTTCTTATACTGTGCCTTGACATTATAAATACTCCGGATTCCTGTGCTAATTGACGAGTCTTGTTGTCTCAGGAAATTAAGAATTTCTCGAGGCGCGGTGCTGCTAGACATGTCACGAACTAATTGCTGCTGGATTGGGGTCAACCTTGACGGGTACTCATGTCCCTCAAAACTTTCCGCTGATTCATGGTTATGAAAACCTTTAACAACCTTCAAACTCCACATGACACCGTCCGGAGGTTGTGGCACACCTCGCAGCTTAAACGGGCAATCACATTTCTTAGTTCCAGTAATCCTTTGCATTGAATGCCCTTCCGGTGGCGGTCTGTACAATCCTCCCCTTTCACAAATAAAAATGCACTTCGGCATCTTGTTGCCCTTTATACTAGCAGATTTACTTATGACAATCACAAAACCATTTTCCTTACCAACTTTTCGCACCCAATCTACCATGACAGCTCTAGTTTCAAATATCTATAACAACAAAAAATTAATACGTATAAGCACAATGTAATATCCCGAGATGCATACAATGTTTTTCTATCGAGATGCATACAACATTAACAAAAATAAGTAACAAATATATATAATAACAACATTAATAACTAACCTGATCAGTTGTAAATTCGACTGTGTAATCACGCCCAACGTAGGAGCTGCTCTTCCCACAAGGAACATTATTCGCAACATCGTTCCCAACTGACCAACTATCCGAAAATGAAAAATTGTATTGATCCATAATGCTCTTCTATGAATTACGAAAATGAAATGAAAGTTGAGAAAATTTTTAGGATGTGGTGAATGAGAGTAAGTGTGAATCTCTATGAATTATGAAAGTTGAGAAAATTTTGAGGATGTGGTGAATGAGAGTAAATGTGAATATATAGAAGGAGTTAATGAAGAGAAATTTTAAAAATTTTAATATGTCATAAATTTTGCAGATCCAACTTTCAACCAATGCTTTCAATGCAACCCGGGTCCTGTTGATCTGAAAAACATGATGTGAGTTCAAA
Source organism: Rhododendron simsii (assembly GCA_014282245.1). NCBI lineage: Eukaryota > Viridiplantae > Streptophyta > Magnoliopsida > Ericales > Ericaceae > Rhododendron > Rhododendron simsii. Next base: position 2,820 of record WJXA01000427.1, on the reverse strand, counting down.
ATTGGTCTTGTGGCAGGTTAATTGTTAGTCTCACCTTTTGAGGCATTAAAAATCCACTTACACGTTCTTCTCTCCACTGCACTGTACATAGCCTTCTTTCTAAATTTAAGTGTTCCAAATTTCAATCCGTTTGAACGGGTGAGAAAATTTTATTTTTTTGATTATTTAATTGTAAAGGGTTATAATTAAATTTTGACTCTAAAACTCTCGTTGGTTAGTCCTAAGATATTTGGTTGTACGACTTTCTTAGGGCTAATCAACGAGAGTCCTAGAGTCAAAATTTAATTATGACCATTTAGGATAAAATGATCAGAAAACTAAAATCTTTCTATCGATTCAAACGGATTGAAATTTAGAGCACTTAATTTTTTAACTATATTTTTTAATATATAAAAAGCGCGTTGAAAAATTAAGTGTTCCAAATTTCAATCCGTTTGAATGGGTAAGAAGATTTTATTTTTTTGATTATTTAATTCTAAAGAGTCGTAATTAAATTTTGACTCTAGAGCTCTTGTTGGTCAGTCCTAAGAGATATTTGTTCTACAACTTTCTTAGGACTGACCAACGAGAGCTCTAGAGTCAAAATTTAATTAGGACCCTTTAGAATTAAATGATCAAAAAAATAAAATCTTCTCACCCATTCAAGCGGATTGAAATTTGGTACACTTAATTTTAGAGAGAATGCTGTGTATAGTAGAGTGGAGAGAATAATTTCTCTTCATTAACCCCATGCAACCCAGGTTCTGTTGATTTGAAAAACATGATGTGAGTTCAGAAGGACTTCATTAACTCAAGTAAATTAGTCAAGAAGGGCCGGCTCTTATGTGGAGTTTGAACCAAGCTTTGAATGCTACCTGCATCTTCAACGGCCAACTGGCCAAGCTTTGGACCAACTATTCCAGCAGCTTTGGACCAACTATTCCAACTTTCAACCAATAGGGCAATTAATTTTTTTCCAACTTTCAACCTTAATTTTTTAACCTTTTCATTCCAAAAAAATCGAGAACCTATTTTTTGTTATTTAATTAATAATGTTTATACTATGTATCTTTTTTTCTTTTTTATTTTTTTAAAATTATTTTAGTGTTCCGATTTTCAATCCGGTTTAATCGGTGGAAAGATCTTGTTTTTTTTTTCATTTTATCTTAAATGGTCATAATGAATTTTTGGCCTCGTAGAATCAAATATCTCTTAGGGTTTATCAACGAGAGTCCTAAAGTCAAAATTTAATTATAGCCATTTAGAATAAAATGACCAGGAAACTAAAATCTTTCCACCGGTTCAAGCGGATTGAAATTTGGAACACTTAATTTTTTAACTATATTTTTTAATATATAAACTGTCTAAAAAGGTTAAAAAAATTAAGTGTTCCAAATTTCAATCCGTTTGAACCGGTTAAAAGATTTTAGTTTTCTGCTCATTTTATCTTAAATGGTCATAATTAAACTACGTAAAAACATATTAAAATTTGGAACACATTTTTCAACATTTTTAGACTGTTTAAACTACGTAAAAAATATAATTTTTCCGTTTTATATTATTTCACCATCAAGGCTCGTTTGATAGGTTTTATTGAGTAGATTTCAAAAATATAAAATTTATTAAAAATGAATATGTGAAAAAAAATTTATTAACATTTCAAATTTTATAACACACAATTCAAATAGGAGAGAGAGTGCTGGGAGGGAGGGAGAGAGAGAAAGAGGGGGGCGAGGGTAAAAAGAGAAAGGAGGGCTGTGTCGGGGGGGGGGTCTGACACCCGGGGGGGGCGATTAGTAGTTTACCTCCATAATTGAAGCAACGAGACTCGTCTCTCTCTCCATCATTTGAAGCAAGGAGATTCATCTATCTACTTGAGATCAACTTGATCTCTGCTTAAGGTCTGAAGTCGCCGTCTGACAAGCTCCGGACCCAGATCGATCGACTAGGAGGCGAAAACCCATATCCTGAGTCACCCTGGATGGAACAAGGGACCGTCCGCTTCCTCCTCAATAGCTGCATCCGCATCTGTCGGCGTTATTGGGACTATGATTCGGATTCGCTGCATCTCACCTAGCAGGAGTACGTATACGTACATGCATAATTATGATATATTTCTTGAAGTTACTATCGATTTATTCCTTCTGGAGACTGTTTGATATGGTAAATAATTAGATTTTAGTTCCGGATTAGGGTAGTTGTTCTAGATTCTGTCTTTCGATTTGGCTTTTAGGGTTTAATTTGTATAGCCAAATTGGAAATTGAAATCAGATTAGAAGTGGGTTTTCTTCTATAATTATCATTTATAGAAACTTAAGAAATTTGGGGTTTGTTTTGGTTTTGGACGTATTTGATTTATTGTGGCTGCCCTGTCTTGCGTCGACTGCTAGAAAGGATAGCCAGTAGAGGACCATCAACGACGTACTCGTGCGTCGGAGCTTGATTCCTATTGTACACGTAGTTGAGATCTAGCTGATTTTCTGACCTAGATACTCACAGACTGGTTATGATGAATTGATGAACTGCTTGGTTCTTTGTTTGATTGGAAAGAAAATAGACCATAAAATTTTGATCTTGGTTTGTCATAAAGTGAAACCCCCCCACCCTCTAAATATTGTGCTGACGCCATAGACCACAGAAGTGACGGAGACCATGGCTAGCTCCTGGAGGAGGAGGGCCGCTGGAGATTGTGGCTGAGACAACTGAGAAATTTCGTGGCCAAAAGTTTACTTTTATCCCCCTGTGATTACATGAGGTACGACTTATTTTGCTTGATTGTTTGAATTATTTCTTATATTTGTCACGACTCACGATTCTTCTGTTTCTGATCTATATATTCTG
>WJXA01000426.1:0-10897 GCA_014282245.1 Rhododendron simsii | reverse complement strand
ACTTGCAAAATAAAATCAAAAATATTTTCATTTACATTATTTTTTAGTTTGAAAATGTAAAATAAGTACTTATTTTTTAAGAAAGTGTTCTGGAACGGGCTCTAAATATCAAAAGCCATCCATCAAGTTTCTAACCAATCGTACTTTTTACCAAAAAAAAAAAAGTTTCTAAGCAATGAGTAATTTCAGATTCAAAAATACAAATGGCATTTTCTAGTCCGTGTTTAAGTGTATGATATTTATTCATACTGTCATGAAAAATACGTAGATCAGTTTTACAGTAAGTTAGGGTCAGCCAAATTAGGTGGAAAGCGAATGAGGTGAAAGCCGAAATGTGTGAGTAGATTAGCTGAACCATGTACATTTTTCACGTAACATTTTTCAAGCCATACATTATATGTGTTGTGATCATTAATGTTTCATATCATTGAGGGTGACCATTTGGACAATTGAATCAGGTTATAAGAACTGAAATTATCGACTGTCATCAAACAAGGAAGAACTGTCTCAGTCATGAAAAACTCTAAATGGCTCTTGAACATTGCGACTCTCCTCGTTGTTCTACATCTACCCACAGGCACATTGACCTTCGACTACTTCAAATTATGCCTCCAATGGCCTCCTACCATCAAAAATGCAAATTTGCCAAAGACTACGAATTTTACAATGCACGGTCTGTGGCCACACAACTTTTCAACCTTTGCGATGCTTCCATGTAAGGCACAAGCTGCTTACACTCCCGTTACGGTAAGTGTGTCAACGTACAAACTTCTATTCATTCAACATCAATTTTTAAAAGAATTTGTCGTACGTCTTTCATCATCATGATTATGGAGATTGTTTTCCAGTTTAAGACTACTCCATATCGTAAGATTTTCCCAAAAATAAAATGAGGATAATATTTTAAAATTTTTGTTGATATTAAAAGGTAGGAGAACTACATTCATAGATGGAGTTAAAATAATGGGACACTATGCATCAAGTATGTGAGGTTTAACGAAATCAAGCCCAACAAAAACAATTCAAGAAATAGCCCATCGGGAGAAAAAATGAACACTTTTATACACTTTCATCAATTCTGGTGGCTGCTTTTTCAGATCTCTGCAAACATGCCATGCCAAAAAAGCATTAATTTACTCCAATTTTTAGCATTACAGTAATTTGTTTCTAGTAATTTTCCAGGGAGATCTTCTCGGGAGGCTTAAAATAAGCTGGCCCGATCTCACAAATGGAAATGAACAAGATTTCTGGAAGCGCGGGTGGCTGTTTACCAATTTTTCCCTCGATCGAAATTGAGGGAGATTTTGAGAAACAAAGCCAACAACAAAAATAAAGGCGAATGCGGTTTGTCTCCACAAATGGATTTGGGGTTCCTTACTGTATTTCAGGACTTCATCGGAAAAGAAATGGCGAATAAATCAAATGCTACTTTTTGATAGTGATGAATTGACTCGTAAAAGAAACCGTCACCCGCCAATTTTCAAAAACGGAATCGACCCATCGATTGGGCGGAATGGATTGATGGTTTAGAGTAGTGGGGTGGAGCGGAAGACAAATAACAAATGGACTTTGTTATTTTTCCAAAGTAGATTTACAATAAAAAATGATGGATCCGCATTAAAAGTAAGAAAGTTAAGTTAATCCTACTCCTAGGAAGACAAAAATTAAGAACAAAGTTATGACTTTGATTTGTTGAAGGAGTTTATAATGAGGCTTAAAAAGGCTATTTATAGAAATACAAAATGTGTAGGAAATAACTTCCTAACTTCCCACTACTCTTCATTCTTCTAATTTGCTTCCAAGTATCCAAATAACTTTCCTTCAACCTCCAAAGTGTGTAGGATAATGACAAGTGTCTTTTTAACTTTCAAATGTGTAGGAGCATGCCAAATGTCCTGCACTTTATTAAAATACAAACAAATAAAACTAGTTATATTATTAATACGAAATAATAAAATAGGAAGCATTTCGATAATTGTCACCTTTCGATCGATTATCGACAGACGGTGAAATATGGTACAAACAATGGAACATGCATGGTGGGTGCTCGGAGACAACCTATGATCATCAAATGGCATTCCTCACCTTAGCAGCAGACCTGAATGACAAGCACGACATATTGTCCTCTCTAATAGCGGCTAACCTTGCGCGACATACTTCAGCCAAATTGCAAGAGTTTGTGAGCGCCATAAAATACCACACAACAAAGTTGCCGGACTTGGCGTGTGCTTGGGACAATAAATTGTGGATGCTCTGGGAAGTCCGAATATGTTACGACTCAAGTACTCTTGAGATAATTGATTGTCCAACAAATCTGCAGTATGGCAGTTCCACTTGAGATAATTGATTGTCCAACAAATCTGCAGTATGGCAGGAACTGCGCTGCTCGTTCTGATGATATCTTATTTACGTGAACATCACGCACTTATATATACATATATAATATTAGTCATTCAAATGAGAGCAGTTCTTGATCATCTTAATTAGAGGATTGTTCTGATGATATTGTGAAAAGATTGCAGTTTTCCAATTCTGATGGAGCTTTTCCATTTAGTCTCTCTTCTCCACAATCTTTTCCGGACAATGCTACTGATCGAATCAATATTATTTCATTTGAAAGTAACTCTAGATTTGGAAGTTGAATTTGTTGGTGTTAATTTATTGGTTTCCCTTGCCAACCCCAGTTTTCTTCTTGTAGATGAATTACTAGTGTGTTACCGGCATGCTACGCACGGCGTTTTGTGCTCATTGAGCCATTTGGTGAGATAATATATATTGGCATTGTTTAATCTTTTTGGCGTAAGGTCGATCTAGAACTGATTTGGCATAACCAGTAATTTGAAAAAGTCACCATCGGAATAACAAGAAGGTAATACTATTACTTCTTCTTTTTTTTTTTTTTTTTTTAATGTTAGGTAATACTATTACTTGTTATTTAGGTGATTCTTGTTTTAAATTTTTAATAGTTTCCATATCCTGCATTAGTTAGAGGAGGCAAGCGGAACACCGATCAATGATTCGGTTCTATAAACTTTGGGTGTTTTTTATTAGGAAAGGCTATCAATCAATGTTCTATTCCAAGTCCCATTTCTTCCCATTGCAAAATTCAGAAGCGGAGGAAAAATTATACTCTTGGATTTCAAATCTACCACCACATAGCACAAGGGTGACTTTAGAAATAGAGATAAACTTAAACTTCGCTCTGCCGTAAATAACCCTTTTGCAGCATGCCGAAATAGCACCACAAACCACAGCGTCTTGATTCTCTTGAACATGGAAAAGTTGAAAAGTCACAATTCCCACAACACTTTTTTTTTTTGAGATGACAAATACAGCAGAAAACAAAACAAAATTAAGGAGGCCTATCCTTTGCTAAAAGGCCCTCCATCCCAGGCAGAATACAACCTGGACTAAATACAAAATTCCTAGCCAAACTATTTGATGCAAGCAAGTGAGCAACTCGATTCTGATCTCTGTGCACCCATGAGAAGCTCCATTTCTTTTGAGATGCCCAACATTTCATATCATCCACAAGTACTGCAATTTCCGAAGGGCATTGATAATTCTTCTTTGTTAGACAGTTAATAACCTCTTTATAGTCCAACTCAAACATTGCTGCTGTAATCCCCATATCTATTGCCATACCACAAGCTATCCGAAGTGCTTATATATTAAAAAATATGGTTTAAAAAATCAAGTGGTCTAATTTTCAATCCGATAGAACCGGTGCGAAGATCTTACCTTTTTGATCATTTTATTCCAAAGGGCCATAATTAATTTTTGACTTTAGAATTTTCATATATGAGAACCCTAAGAGAATTGTAGAATCAAATGAATAGTATATACTTTAGAGCTCTCATATGAGCCAAAAATTAATTATGATCTTTTAAGATAAAATAATCAAAAAATGAAATTTTTGCACTGGTTCAAAATGGATTCAAAATTGAAAAACTTAATTTTTTAATCATATTTTTTAATGTAAAAACTATTTGATTGAACCGGTGCGAAAGTATCTTTTATTCATTTGATTCTACAACTATTTTAGGGTTTTCATATGAAAGCTCTAAAGTCAAAAATTAATTATGATCTTTTATGATAAAATGATAAAAAAAGAAGAAGTAAGATCTTCTCATCGGTTCAATTGGATTGAAAATTTGGTTGATTAATTTTTTAATCATATTTTTTAATATATAAGTGTTGTGGGAACCATGCCTTTTTAACTTTCCCATGCTCAAAACGCGGTCGTTGTGGTGTTATTTTGGCATGCTTCAAAAGGGTTATTTACGGCAGAGCCGTAAGTAAGTTTCTCTCTTAGAAATATGTGTATGGAAGTGTGGAAATACAGTAACTTGAAGTGTGGAAATCACTGTAACACAAGGGATGGAAATACAATAACTTAAGGTGTGGGTGTACTGTAACGCAAAGGGTGCAAATACAATCAAATGTAGCGTAAGATAGATTGAAAAGAAACAGATGTTGGTATTACTTGTTGTTCCATTGATCCTATGTTTACTTGTCATCTTGAGAATTGCATGCCTACATCGAATGTATCTTCCGAGCATCTTAAATGAGTTGTGAGTTGGTTGCATCACCTATCATCAGGAGTTGCAGCTGTGATTTGGAATGCATGAGGAGGATGATAGGGTCACGGATTGTGTTTTGGGATTGGGCACGGATGTTCGAGATCAGTCGCAGCTACCGAGCACAGCAAGGATACATTCAGGGGAATGACAAAGACGCTGAAAACAGATGGTGGTGACAGTGGAAGTGGGGCTAGCTCTATGATTGATCCGGTGAATAGCTAAGTCGCTGATGACTAGACGTTCACGCGGTGAGAGGGTGTGAGGCACTCCGGTTGAGGGGGTCCAGGTTCAGCCACGAAAGATCTAGTCTTGCAAGGAGACACTCGGTCAGCTAGTACATACACTTCCGGTGCTGGGTTGGTGAGACTTCTGAAGGCTAGCAGTGACACAGGCGCTTAGCTAGAATTGTTGAACGAATTGACGATTGTCCCACTTGGATGTAGGGGGTGATTGTTGGGTACACCCAAGTGGAATGGGTGTGATTGTAGGGGATTACTCCCCATGTGTTTTGTGTTTTGTGTTTTATGTTTTACTGCCCTAGGCAGTGTTGTGGCGTGGGCTAGAGACAAAGAGAGGGCAAGAGAGAGTGAGACCGTGTGAACTCCCCCAACAGGGAGAGCGGGGCTCCTCAGATATGTCCGGAGAGACTGTCGGAGAGCCACTGGAGTGACAGAGAGAGAGAGGAGAGATGGCAGCCAAATTGTGGCGTGCCGGAGAGATTTTTTCATGTATATTATATTTGTTTTGTTAATAATACATATACGGAGTTTTTTTTCGTATCTCTCGTGTTTGTACTTGGTTTGTTTTGCGTGCTTGTACTTGAGGGTGTGGATTTGAGGGTCGGATCGTGACCCAACAATAAAGACTATGGTGGAAGATATACGTAATTGAGCTGCCTCTAAACAGTGGCTTTCAGTTGGTGTAACAGAGCCCTCAACAAAGTAACCCATTGGATTGCAAGCAAGTGTAGAGACAAGAAGTTTTTATTCAATTCGGATTGTATTCCGTACACTTTGGAGTTTGTTTTGCGTAAAGATTTATTTGTAATACTGATTGTAGCTTAGGCAGGAGATTTGTGCTTGTGTCAAGACTGAACAGTTTATGGTAGCCCAAGTTTGGTGGTATTTGATGGATCCTAGACCAATAATTAACTCAATGGTCACACTATATGTAGTCTTTTTTTATTGGCACACTAATGCTACATAACCCGACATATTACCCCGAAAGTGCATTCAAATTCACTTCTGAACCGATAAATCAATAGTTCAGATTCACTGAGAAATCAATGGTTAATATTCACTTCACATTGAAACTGAACCATTGATTTTTTTTTTTCCGGACACTTTCTGATAATAGTTCGGGGTAGTTAGAATTATTGGCACACAATATGTACTATCTTATTTGCAGGATACTTAACTCATTTGTAATTGGTCATTCCTGTACCTCCTACTGTAAAGTAAGTGAGTTAGTTTGTAAAGATACTGCAACTCATTGACTTGTTATATACTCCCTCCGTCCGGATTTAATAGTCATTTTTCGGAATTCGTGTCATTTTTCAATCGATTATATCTTCCAATTTATAATGTTTTACATGATTTCGAAGACATTATATTATATAACTAATCGAGATCTATCAAATAAGATCCAGATTCAATATGAAATTCCTTACGGATTCAAAAATATAACCCATTTTTTAGCTCGTTAGAATAGAATTAGGAACAATTAAATCCGGACGAAAAGTATTTGCAAAAATGTTTGTAAAGATACTACTGCAACTCATTGACTTGTTATATACTTGCGAAGATTTATCTGTCGAGAGCTTTGGCCAGCAGTCCATAGTAGAGGGACTTAGGCCCTGTTCCGGAACCATAAATAAGTACTTATTTTTTAAGAAGGCAATTTTAAGCTCAAAAATTATGTGCTTACGCAAATAATTTTCCTATCGCTATGGATCTTGTTTGATAGATCTCATTGAAATTTTTAATACGGTGCAAAAAAAATTGAAAAATTATTTTTCATTTATATTATTTTTGAGTTTGAAAATATAAAATAAGTACTTACTCCCTCCGTCCCAAATTCTTTGTCCGGTTTCGCAAAACGGAGTGTTAAACTTAAAAATAATGTAAATGAAAAATAATTTTTTAATTTTTTTTGCACTGTATAAAAGATCTTGATAAGATCTATTAAACAAGATCCATATTCGTAGGAAAATTATTTGCGTAAACACATTATTTTTAAGCTTAAAATTGTCTTTTTAAAAAATAAGTACTTATTTTGAGTTGTGAAATTTCTGAAAAAATAAGTACTTATTTTGAGTTGTGGAACGGAGCATATCAGCCTCCATTGCTTTCCATTTCAAGGCATTTGAGAGGGAGGATGTCAGAAGAATTAAAGAACCAAGCCTCTTTTTTTGTCTACTGCAATTTGATGGCAGATCAAATGATTTTTGGCTTTTTTTTTTTGGTTGTAAAAAGCTCACTACACAGATCCTATTAACCATTTTAATATTCCTTAAATTTACAGATTTCACCTTGCAAACAAAATCTTTTAGCACCCAACAAAAATATCAAATTAACAGACCTATCAGGAATCTCTCTTTTTTTATTTTTTGAAAAATTGTCATATGCAAAAACAAACATATAACCTTACACGTGTTACTTTGTTACACAAATAAGCACATACAGATAACGTTATATGTCTAACACAAAAGAAACAGATAACATTATATGTGTTACTTTATCACACAAATAAACACATACAAACAACATTATATGTGACACTAAACAAACAAATTATCTTATATGTTTTGCTCATTCTAATCACCCAAATAAATACACAGATAACCTAATACTAACTTTACGGAACGGAGGGAATATGTGTTAGTTTATTCTCAGTATAGTCTAGAAACACAAAATATAACGATATCAGTGCCAATCTATTTTTTTACCTCTTTCCAAACACAAGTATGTATCGCTATTTGTTGCAATTTTATTTCTTCCTATTGTTTTGTGTGTAATCTTATTGTTTTATCCTTTTTTTCCCCCCATAATTTAGGAGGTGTGTGCCGAATGTGTTAGTATTTTATATTCCCAGCAAAATGTGAATCTTTTAGTATTCTCGCAAGTATGTGTTATTTTGTCATTCTAATAACACAAATAAACACATACAAATAACGTTATATATATGATATACAAAACACACAAATAAGAACAGATATAATTATCTGTTCAAGTCCTTTCAGGGGGTGTTCCAGTTTTGTAAAAAATGAAGTTTTAGAAAAAGGAAGGTAATTTCAAGCTTAAAAATTATGTGTTTACGCAAATACTTCTTCTACCAATATAGATCTGGTTTGATAGATCTCATTGAGATCTTTAAACGGTACAAAAAAATTTAAAAAATATTTTTCATTTTTATTATATTTGAGTTTGAAATTACATTCTTTTTGCAAAGAAGTTTTAGAAAGAAAGCGGAACGGAGCCTTATCATAAAATGACAAAAGATATGGTAACCTTCGTAAAATATGTACTATGTATATTCGCAATAATACTAACATATGTGGTTATCTCTCAAACCCTATACTCTGTATTGTTCCCAAAGGACCAACATAGAAGGTTATGTATGCAAAATATAAATTAACGGGAAATGATATTGGCACTCTAAAAATTGATGCAAATACTCCAAAAAACAAAGGAAAGTGACTTTGGAGTTGCACTGATTTTGGAGTGCCTGCATCAATTTTTGGAGTACCAATATCATTTCCCTTAACAGATCTGATTATCAGTACAAATCCATACTCTTTATACTCTGTAATTCTTTCCACTCTTTTTAATATTTTTTTCGATCGACAAAAGAAAAGATTTCATTAATCATCAAAGAAGATTACAACAATTGAAAGAAGCAAAGGAAAAAAAGTAATCACAACAAAAGCCGAGCATCCCAACTATATTAGTTGACACACATACCTCGACAATCATCTGCCCACCTAAAACTCCACAGAACTCAACCCCAAAGAAGAACATAGAATAAAGTAATGCAAGTTGTTACATGGAGTGAATAACTGAGCATCAAATTGATCCAAATAGGACACCTGGAATTCTCAAAACCAAACAAAAGCTTGACATTTTGCTGGACCTTCAAAATAAAAAAACAACCGTAAAGTCTTGACGTGTTCAAGTTTCCATTTGAACTACTGTCATATTCCTCCACTCATTTTACGTTCACGACACTCATAATGTTCCTACACTATTTCTATGTGAGTAGTAAAAAGCTTCAACAAGAGCCACGTTGCCTCTTGAATTCCTACGTTGCAGCCAGGTGAGTTTCCTCTGACATTTGATCAAACGTGTGGTGAGCATTAGCCAAGACCCAAGTTGCCTCTTGAGTATCACTCAACATCTGAAAATCTCATCGGCAAGATGCTTGATTCGATTGCGAATGAGGATCTTTTACAGGAAGTCGAGGAACCTTTCCAATCAAATTCGAGCCCTAATCTGTAGATGTATCAACACCAATTTTTTGTCACCAAAAGGTGTCAAAGGGTGTCACCGTTGGTGTTTTTTGTTGTAGTAAGAGTTGCAAGACTGGTTCAGGGTAAGTGAGAAGGCCGTGGACTGGGCAAAAGCAATCAAATTCGAGCCCCCATTTCTAGTGCACGATCAACAAGCCTCTGATTTCCGATGTCAATCAACAAAAGTCAAACTATTATACACAAGAAGTACAATAATTAACAAATAATAAAAGAAACCCTCACGCATACAACATTTGTTGTGTGCGTGCATGACTACCATTCCATGCCAGGTTATCACTTGAAATCTCTAAGTGAAATGAAGGTCTTCTCATAAGCAGTCATGAGGCGATAGGAGGGCAGCAAAGCAGACATCTTCGTCCCTACTCGATCGATTTTGTTGACAGTATTCTGGCACAGATTATATCAAAAAAATCCTCTTGAAAACCAACCCAAGATTAGCTCATCATTTTGGATGCTCAAAAGGGTCACTTTGGGGTTGAATTTATCAGGAAAAAATTGAGTAAACTCGAAAGGGTAAAGCCTCACATCCCAATTAAAGTCAACCTTGTATTTTTTTAACCAAAACCAGTTTTCATAATCCTCCAAGACCCAAATGTCAATTAATCTGCCGATTATATAACCAAAGGATAACTTCCCTTTCATCTCTAACAGATGCATCTTCCCATGTATTCTCCGTGAATGACATTCCTTTCCTGGATGAGGCATAGAACTAAAGCCTTCAGTGTCCATGTTAAACATCATGATGGTTTTTCTGCAACACGGAATGCGATGTTCATTTACAAATCTACTTTCAACCATCCAGTGCAAAGATCTTTTAAGAATAGTTGGGGCTACAGAACGTCTCGGTAGGTAAGATAAGGTGTCCAGTTTTTTGTACAACTTTCCTCCCAGACTCAATATTGAATATTCAAAATGATTTCCCAACTGGTTCACAAAAAGCAAAAAGTAATTGTAATCCTTCCTCAAAGGATGGAAGAACAACCCACATAATCAACCTGAATAAACTGGTGGCCTTAAAGTTATCTCTTCCCGTGTAACTGGGTTGCAAACAAAATAAATTGGATGTCCAAGCATTGACCTGAATACAAGTAACCCGTTGCAGGAACCGAAAAGCAAAGGCATATTCGGCCGTCTTAAGTGCATATTAACCTGTGTCATTTTTTTAACCTTTTTATCCTTTTTAGCTCCTTCGTCAAACATAAACATAATCAACTGATTGTCTAACATACTAGCATAATCCACATATTGCACGAAAAGAACTGGAGCAGACCTTTTGCAATGCAATTCAGCAAAAAAAAGTGTTGAAGTTAATTCCAACCACTGCTTGCATACCTTTCGACATTCCAAAATATCATCGGCCGGGAGCCTACTAAGAATGTCAATAATGATGTCCTCCGGAAAAGGTCTAACAAAGCCTTTCTTATGAATACTAACTCGACAGACTAGTTGACTCTAAAGATGTGGGAACCATGTGAAGCACTGAAGTACCATTATCTGGAGAAGTAAAATACAGAGCAAGGTCATAAAATAAAATAGAGTCAACAAGTGTTAGCAACACAGGGAAAATCAAAGCTAAAAGTCACTAACACAACATCAAAGTACTTCAAAAGGAGCATGATTATAGGTGCTTACAATGGTGTGTATTCCATGTATAGGACAAGCATGCATGAACATGAACATGAACACAAACACAATAACAGAATAATGTTTACAACATGAGTCATGACATTGCATAAGACAAAACAGTACTACGTGTATGTTCATATGAATCAATGGAGTCCTATAT